>JACVVK020000360.1:367500-385000 GCA_018292915.2 Batillaria attramentaria
GTTTTATCACTGGTACTTGTTCTTGGTTTTTAATTGTCTCTGTCAATCCTTTATCATTTCTACTCAGTCGTCTTGTGTGTGTGTGTGTGTGTGTGTGTGTGTGTGTGTGTGTGTGTGTGTGTGTGTGTGTGTGTGTGTGCTCTTTTACCTTTTAGTTGTTCTTACGTAGTGTACACTGAGTGATTTTTTTTAAACTTCGGTTTTAGAATGTAAGGCGCCTAGAGCTCGCCTCCCGGGGATAGGCGCCCTATAAAATATTATTATTATTATTGGTCTTTTCCCCATTAATATCATATAACTGCTTTACCTTGATTTTCAAATGTATGTCGATAACTCATGTGCGTTTAATTCACCGACGTGTCACATCTATGTTATTGTAGAGTCTTTTGTGAGTGAAAGTGAGTTTATTACAGCACGTCTCTGGTGTGTGTGTGTGTGTGCACGAGAGAAGCTTATATGTGCGAAGCTTGAGAGTGCAGTGTGACACCAGTGTGCTGTAATAAACACTACACGGCTATAAATTTTCTACGTGCTCAAGAGTCTTTTTGTGAGTGAAAGAGACTTCTTCAGCAGTCAATATAAGAACTCGCTACGTGAAGAGTGTGTGCCTGAGTCACCGTATACCTCGGTAAGATGACGGGCTCTTCAAACATTCACCACGTAACACTTTTCTTTGACGGAAACTTCGATTTTTTTTGGATTTTTTTTTAAGCTGATAAGACAGGAATTTGGCTGAAAATTGCCAGCTTTTTTTTTTCTCTCTCTTTACGCAGAACACACTCAGGCGATCTCCTGTCTTGCACTGACTTTCGCCCTTTCTGGGTAGCGTGGAATGACACAGCAGTTGCCTTTGGTCAAGGTGAAACGGTAGGGGAGAACACTCTGCTGACACTGTCCGACGCAAGGGAAGTAAACCACTTTTTCATCAGTACTACGGACGACGTCATTGGCATCTGGAGCTTTGGTGAGTGGCATTCGTACCAAAGTAATGTGACTGACCACTTAGTAAACGTTATTGTGGAAGAAAGCATAAATTCCCTTTTGGGAATGCTGAATAGAGTTTAAATTATTAGTTCTCGTTTTTTGCCACCAAACACACCACTCGTTTTTTTTTTTTTTTTTTTTGTTGTTGTTGTTTTTTTGGCAACACCGGCTCGGTAGCTACGGCAAAAATCGAAACATCGAGTGGTCATAACCCACACTTTTGCTCTCGGTTCTAGTACTATTTTCGGACGTAAAACATTTGGAGTTAACTCATGAAAATCGGCACAAGCGAGTGGTGTAAAAATAAAAGTGCCTGAATTTATAAGTATCAGTTATCTTTCAAAACTGTTCGAGTTTTTGTTTTGTTGTTGTTGTTGTTTTTTTAATGTGTCATCCACTTGGAATACATGGCGGTATTGAAAGTTACACATGTACTTCATATACACGAAAGTCTGCTTTCTGGAGTTGTTTATTTTAACACAGACGGTCATTGGTAAAGAGGTAATATCACAACCAGAGCGGTCCCCGTAGTGTAGTGGTTAGCACTTCGGATCATGGACCGGGAGACCCGGGTTCGAGTCCCAGCCGAGGCAAGCGGGATATTTCCTACCTAGATCGGCTCCTACCCAGAGCGGGTGTGCTGATGCCACACAGCCGAGTTTCACCCACTTCACGGGTGCGACTTTGGGGGTGCTTCTCTTAGTATGACACGTCGTATGATGTGGATTATTACACGGACGGCACCGCAGGTGCCGTAGTTCCCGGGCCTGGTTAATGCCGGGATATTTATGACTGGAAGCGTGGAATGCGGCCCTATCCCGCAGTCCCAATCCACATGGACCTCCACAGCATCATCTTACCATCATCCTCATCTCCATCAACATGCATAATAAAAAAAATGTCCCAGCTTCCGAGTCCTCCGTGGGTTCCACCCATGACCTGGGAGGAACACCACTGGAGCTGGCAAAGAGTTGGGGCAGAAAAAAAAAATCAACCAAAGCGAGAAGAACTTTTAAGCTGAAGCGCGTGGCATGTTCACTGGTGCCGCCCGTTGAGGGTTCTCTCCGGATACTCCGGCCTCCTTCCCCCTCTGCTTTGGAAATGTTTTGCATTAAAAAAAATAAAAAATAAATAGCTGCAGTTGTAAATTCCGAAACCTAGATAGTTTAGCTAACCACTCGCGCCACATGGTTGAAATGTGCTTATGTCTGGTGTGTAAGTGAATGCATGTGATTCACGTGAATGTGCGTATTGTCTTCAGCTAGTGGCGCCTCGAGCCAAGCAGTTGGGTAATAGCGCGTATTACATGTAATACTTCTTCGTATTGTTATTATTACTATGAAACTCGAGACTGCACACACAAAGGAACTTTTTGAAATTGGCGGTGACGACTAATGATATGAGGAGGATGAGGAGTAGTAGTATTAGTAGCAGCAGCAGCTGTAGTAGTAGTAGAAGTAGCATCAGCAAGAGCAGCAGCAATACTGAGTAGTAGTAGTAGAAGTAGCAGCAGCAGTAGCAGCAGCAGTAATAGTAGTGGTAGCAGTAGTAGTAGCAGCAGTAGTAGTGGCAGCAGCAGTAGTAGTAGTAGTAGTTGTTGTAGCAGCAGCAGTAGTAGTAGTGACAGCATCTGCAGCAGCAGTAGATGTAGGACTGACGTTGTAGTAGTAGTACATGTAGTATCAACATTAGTATCCGGCAGTACACACCAACTGCATTATAATAGGCGCTATATCCCAGATATTTGGTTTAAAGCGCGGCGGGCTAGGCCCAATACGCCCGCTCAAGTGAATCACACGCATTCTCTCACAAACTGGACATGAACACATTACAATCACGTGGTGCGAAGGGCCAGCTCAGCAACTTCAGTTTCGGAATTTAGAAATTGCATTTATTTGTTAAGTTTTGTGGGCTGAATATTTCCAAAGCAGAAGGGGGGGGGGGGGGGGGGGGGGGGGGGGAGCCGGAGAACCCGGAGAGAACCCACAACGGTCGGCCCGAATAAACGGTGCCACATGCGGGAAAGAAAAATTCAAGAAAAATTCTTTGTGGGATCCGAACCAGGGTGGGTGGGTGGGGGTTTGGGGGTTTAACGTCCTTTTCCACCACATAGGGTGATATCAAAGACGGGGCAACGATGAAAAAGCCAGCACAAATATTTGGCCCCAGCCGGGATCGAACTCACGACCCGAGCATTAGAAGTCCAACGCTCTACCATTCGACCACCCCGGCTCCCCTGATCCGAACCAGACCTCTCGCCATGGTGAATAAGTCTTAATCACTAGACACCGACCGCCCCATGATGATGATGATGATGATGATGATGATGATGATGATGATGATGAGTAGTAGTACTAGTAGTAGTAGTAGTAGTAGTAGTAGTAGTATTGGTGGCGTTGTTAATGCAGACGGTCTTCTGGGGCATCTCACCGAACGTGAAGGCGTCTTCTCGAACCCCTCCTACAACAGCGGCGATTACGCTCAGGGCGAATTCCATCAATGGGTGATAGAGACGGACCTCGGCCCGAATGAACGACTGGCCTTGACCTTCCTCCACTTTGAGCTTGTAGACGCTGACGAGAACGGTGACTGCGTGGACTTTGTCGACGTCAAGGACTCGGAACTAAGCGAGCAGAGGTGAGATAAAACTTCAAGTGACACGAGAAGAGCAGAGAGTATAGGGGTGATATTTTGGGTTTTTTTTAAAATTATTTTTATTTTTATGAATGTGGCATCAACTAATTTCCAGTAATTAGAGAAGAGGTGCCAGCTTTGAAAAAGGAGGGGACGGAAAGGGGGGTGGATAAATTGTTTGTTTGTTTGTTTGCTTTGGTTTTTGTTTGCTTGTTTATTTGTTTCTTTGGCTGTTTTATCACTTTGTGGCCTCTCATGTGAAACCGTTTAAGAGACTAAGGAGTACTTTTCAAGGAGAGAGAGAGAGAGTGTGTGTGTGTGTGTGTGTGTGTGTGTGTGTGTGTGTGTGTGTGTGTGTGTGTGTGTGTGTGTGTGAGAGAGAGAGAGAGAGAGAGAGAGAGAGAGAGAGAGAGGGAGGGAGGAGAGAGAGAGAGAGAGAGAGAGAGAGAGTGTGTGTGTGTGTGTGTGTGTGTGTGTGTGTGTGTGTGTGTGTGTGTGTGTGTGTGTGTGTGTGTGTGTGTGTGTGTGTGTGTGTGAGAGAGAGAGAGAGAGAGAGAGAGAGAGAGAGAGAGAGAGAGAGAGGGAGGGAGAGAGAGAGAGAGAGAGAGAGAGAGAGAGTGTGTGTGTGTGTGTGTGTGTGTGTGTGTGAGAGAGAGAGAGAGAGAGAGAGAGAGAGAGAGAGAGAGAGAGTGTGTGTGTGTGTGTGTATGTGTGTGTGTGTGTGTGTGTGTGTGTATGTGTGTGTGTGTGTGTGTGTGTGTGTGTGTGAGAGAGAGAGAGAGAGAGAGAGAGAGAGAGAGAGAGAGAGAGAGAGAGAGGGAGGGAGAGAGAGGAGAGAGAGAGAGAGAGAGTGTGTGTGTGTGTGTGTGTGTGTGTGTGTGTGTGTGTGTGTGTGTGTGAGAGAGAGAGAGAGAGAGAGAGAGAGGGAGAGAGAGGGAGAGAGAGAGCTTTCAAGCTGAGACTGATATAACTTTATCAGACAAAGGATCGGAACAAATAATAATAATAATAATTAGAATTGTATAGGCGCTTTACCCATTTAAATTTCGGAATTTAGAATTGCATTTTTTTTTTCAAATTTGCTGGGCTGAACAAATTATAGGTATGTCGACTACTCACAATAAATCCAAACTCATACGGAATTAGTAGTAGAACCTGACAATATATAAAATATGAGTGCGTGTGTGCGTGCGTGCGTGCATGCGTGCGTGCGTGCGTGCGTGCGTGCGTGTGTGTGTGTGTGTGTGTGTGTGTGTGTGTAAGAGAGAGAGAGAGAGAGAGAGAGAAGGAAGGAAAACCACATCACTGTAAACACACACACACACACACACACACACACACACACACACACACACACACACACACACACACACACACACACACAATAACAAGACCCTTCTTTGCCAAGCGACCTTCGTTTTAACCTCAGGCCATCACGAACATTACTATGCTTGCGTTTCTTCAGCAAAAAGTGTGGCGTGCAGAGCCCGTACACGGTGGAGCGGGAGAGTAACCCTGGAATCCTGCAAGTGACTTTCTCGGCCAGTGAAGATACGCAAGCTGCTGCCGGTTTTCTCGCGGAATATCACGTAAAATGTGAGTTAATTTCTACAATTATTCCTTCCGTGCGTAATGAAATTCATTACAATTTGATTACGTGTGTCATGATGCCGACCGTACAAATAAAATAAATGAATATTAGTAATCATTTAAATAAATAATAATGTAAAAATAACTGACTATTATGTAGGCGCTTTTCCCAATGTCTTTAACGGGCTCAAAGCGCCGCGAGCTGAACCCAGTACGCACGCTCACGTGAACCACACGCATTCTCTCACACACTGTACATGAACATATTACAATCACGTGGTGCGAAGCGTCAGCTCAGCAATTAAAGTGTCGGAATTTGTTATTATTATTTGTAATTATTATTGTTATTATCATTGCCCCGCAAGCTGTTAGTGAGCATAACCTTTTATCAGCTTTAATCAGCTCATTGCAAGCTTTTTCTGTGGCTCTGTTTATGCGTGACATTGTGTCTAAGTGCTGTGATGCTAAACATCACCAAAACAGCTGTGAACGACCCGCGAGCCTAGAAAACTCGGCCTTTAAAAATATTTTTGTTTTCTCTCTTTAGACATTTGTGGACAAAATTTCACAGCAGACAGTGGCAGAATCACCAGCCCGCTATACGCAGACCCGTACCCGCCCTATGCCGCGTGCGAGTGGAATATTGAGGTCACTTCCGGTTATCGAGTGGCCTTGACCTTTGTGGACTTCAAAGTAGAGAAAGAGGGGCAGGACGGGACGTGTGGTTATGATACTGTGGCTATTTACTCGGGTGCCACACAGGACCCTAACAGTCTTGTTGCCAGGTGGGTTTCTCCATACGTAATGAACGTAAGTATGAATGTAAGCATGAAACTCGACTATCCCAACATTAATCAGCCCGCGCACATATACACACAGACAAGCGCGCGCCTAAGAGAGATGATGATACGTTTTTTTATTCAGGATAGAGCATTTAGGCATTGCTGCCTATCTTACATGCTGTCCAAAGAGAGAGAGAGAGAGAGAGGGAGAGAGAGTCGGTCAGTGTGTCTCTTCTCCGATACCAGGAAGCAATCGTCTGTCACCTGTCAATCAGGCCTGCGGGAAGTAACTGTCTAAGGGGAACGACTTTGTTACAAGAATTCATTCACCCATGTAGAACCTCGCATACGTCAAAAAGTTAGTGATGTGAACCAGCTAGGCGAGATAACACGACCTCATGTGTTTGGGGTTTTGCGAGCTCACGAAGGCACGGACAGGGTTACCTGTACTTGTCTTATGTCAGCAGCATGCTTGATGTCAGAGAGCTTGCGTACGTGTGCGCGCGGGCAGCATACATGACACAACGACCACGACGACAGCAGGTCACTGAATGGAAACAACATATTGGGCTGGTGGCCATCTTGTTTTCAGTTACTGTTATGGGAGCAGCGTCTCTTTCTCAAGATATACTCTCCCTTCATTTTGTCCTCTCGCTTTCTCAAGATATACTCTCCCTTCATTTTGTCCTCTCGCTTTCTCAAGATATACTCTCCCTTCAGTTTGCCCTCTCGCTTTCTCAAGATATACTCTCCCTTCATTTTGTCCTTTCGCTTTCTCAAGATATACTCTCCCTTCATTTTGTCCTGTCGCTTTCTCAAGATATACTCTCCCTTCATTTGGTCCTCTCGCTTTCTCAAGATATACTCTCCCTTCATTTTGTCCTCTCGCTTTCTCAAGATATACTCTTCCTTCATTTTGTCCTCTTGCTTTCTCAAGATATACTCTCCCTTCAGTTTGCCCTCTCGCTTTCTCAAGATATACTCTCCCTTCCTGTTGTCCTCTCGCTTTCTCAAGATATACTCTCCCTTCAGTTTGCCCTCTCGCTTTCTCAAGATATACTCTCCCTTCATTTTGTCCTCTCGCTTTCTCAAGATATACTCTCCCTTCAGTTTGCCCTCTCGCTTTCTCAAGATATACTCTTCCTTCATTTTGTCCTCTCGCTTTCTCAAGATATACTCTCCCTTCCTGTTGTCCTCTCGCTTTCTCAAGATATACTCTCCCTTCAGTTTGCCCTCTCGCTTTCTCAAGATATACTCTCCCTTCATTTTGTCCTCTCGCTTTCTCAAGATATACTCTCCCTTCATTTTGTCCTCTCGCTTTCTCAAGATATACTCTTCCTTCATTTTGTCTTCTTGCTTTCTCAAGATATACTCTCCCTTCAGTTTGCCCTCTCGCTTTCTCAAGATATACTCTCCCTTCATTTTGTCCTCTCGCTTTCTCAAGATATACTCTTCCTTCATTTTGTCCTCTCGCTTTCTCAAGATATACTCTTCCTTCATTTTGTCCTCTCGCTTTCTCAAGATATACTCTCCCTTCATTTTGTCCTCTCGCTTTCTCAAGATATACTCTCCCTTCATTTTGTCCTGTCGCTTTCTCAAGATATACTCTTCCTTCATTTTGTCCTCTAGCTTTCTCAAGATATACTCTCCCTTCATTTTGTCCTGTCGCTTTCTCAAGATATACTCTTCCTTCATTTTATCCTCTCGCTTTCTCAAGATATACTCTTCCTTCATTTTGTCCTGTCGCTTTCTCAAGATATACTCTCCCTTCATTTTGTCCTCTCGCTTTCTCAAGATATACTCTTCCTTCATTTTGTCCTCTCGCTTTCTCAAGATATACTCTTCCTTCATTTTGTCCTCTCGCTTTCTCAAGATATACTCTCCCTTCATTTTGTCCTCTCGCTTTCTCAAGATATACTCTCCCTTCAGTTTGCCCTCTCGCTTTCTCAAGATATACTCTCCCTTCAGTTTGCCCTCTCGCTTTCTCAAGATATACTCTTCCTTCATTTTGTCCTCTCGCTTTCTCAAGATATACTCTTCCTTCATTTTGCCCTCTCGCTTTCTCAAGATATACTCTCCCTTCATTTTGTCCTCTCGCTTTCTCAAGATATACTCTTCCTTCATTTTGCCCTCTCGCTTTCTCAAGATATACTCTCCCTTCATTTTGTCCTCTCGCTTTCTCAAGATATACTCTTCCTTCATTTTGTCCTCTCGCTTTCTCAAGATATACTCTTCCTTCATTTTGCCCTCTCGCTTTCTCAAGATATACTCTCCCTTCATTTTATCCTCTCGCTTTCTCAAGATATACTCTCCCTTCATTTTGTCCTCTCGCTTTCTCAAGATATACTCTCCCTTCAGTTTGCCCTCTCGCTTTCTCAAGATATACTCTCCCTTCATTTTGTCCTCTCGCTTTCTCAAGATATACTCTTCCTTCATTTTGTCCTGTCGCTTTCTCAAGATATACTCTTCCTTCATTTTGTCCTCTCGCTTTCTCAAGATGGATACTCACCGCCCATCTTGTACTTCTGTGTTTCCCAGTTACTGTGGAAGCAGCGTGCCGTCAGTAGTGAGATCCTCCTCCAACAACATGCTGGTTGTCTTCAACACGGACCACGAGATTCAGTACCGAGGGTTCAGCGCCAACTTTGAGGCAGAGAGTGAGCTTGTAGTGTAGCGAAGACGCACTTCGCTATGTTTGTGTTCAGTACAACCGCCATTCTTAGTACAGGCGCACTTTTAAATTGGGGCAAGCTAGCCACAGTGAAGGGTCAGTTTCACGTGCGCTGCCCACGTGATCGCGTGATGAGCGCGTGATTTCTTGTATAAGCACTAAAGATAGAGCCTTATAATAGCGAGAGTTTCCCGCGTTTTCCTCAGTCGCTTTCTGAGAGTCCCAGAGACTGTGTGTCGTCCCTCCAGCCCGGCCTCGAATCTTCCCCATTTTTTATGTTCAGGCGTAGCCTCTCAGCTTCTGGAGTCAGTATTTTGTGACCAGTATTGGACCTGTTACTGGATGCCTCTTCTATTAGGAACTATGTGCACGGAGGAGAAACTGTGATTTTGTATTGGATTATTTGTGAACTGTGTTTGGAACCACTGAATTCGGACTTGGAATTGGTCTTCAGATATACGGTGACTGTGTCTCATTTTATTCCCTATTGAACTAGAGAACAGGTGATGTAAAGTAGGAAGATACCTGTAATAGTTCGAAGTACTCTAAGAGATTTGATACTGAGTTAATAGTACTAATCAGAACAGTTACGTAAATTCATTTAGAACGTTGTTCATTAGTGAGAGATACTCTAGTGTCAGGCTCCTTTGTTTCATGCCCAGCCAGTGAGGGAGGTTTCCCAGCTTCTTGTGTAAAGGCCCAATCCCACCAGCCTACAAACATGCACCTTTGGTGATTAGCGCCTTTCCCTCCCACCGCGATCCGGGAGGTGAGCGGCAGTGTGTTTAGCCATCTGGATTTTTTCTTGCCCCGTCCCATTCCGGCGCCGTGCTCGGACCGTGCTCTTTCCCGCAAAATCCGAAGATCCGGACTACCCTTCTTCTTCCGTACACTCAGCGTGCAGACCAATTTCGACCGTCGTTGAATGCGGGTGTAATTGGCACAATAGCGTGGAAAAATGGCTGGGGCATCGAAAACAATGTTATGGGCTGACGATCAGGTGACGAACAACCTGATATCGTTCTATCATGTGGAGACATTATTGTGGTGGATCAGACATGACGATTATTATGTCGTGTCGGTGAAATATTACAATTTATTAACTCTCTCTCTCTCTCTCTCTCTCTCTCTCTCAGCCAAGAGCAGAAATATTAATAACAGTAATTGGTTCCTTTTTTATTAGGCAGTTACTGCCCCAAAACGTGATCAGTTTCAGAATCATCTTTGTAGCTGAGAAAAAACAAAACAAACTTGACTACATTGATTTTAAGACTGACATTTTTTTCAATGCAGCTGAAATCGTCAAGAACAAACTGGACACTCTTAGAGGACAGTATGTTCGGGAGCTGCACAAAGAAACGGCATGCACTTTTGCACGGTGTGTGAGCAGACAGCTTCGTGCAGGTTGGTTGCCTTGCGAAGAAGGAAACCACGTACGCTGTTTACAGCTACTGTCAAACAGGGTGTCAAGGGAAAGCACCTAGCCGGCAAGCATGTAGGGTGGTGGGAGCCTAGCTTAACACGCAGTGCACACGCGGCCGAGTGTGTATTGTCTGTTCATTCAGTACCGACGGTCACTACGCAGAGTAAGGAATTCCATTCACAGAGTGACCGCGCTCTCGCTTTACATCATTCACGGAATTGTCCACTCCCCGCTATTTTAGCTGTGCTGTCCCGTCCCACATTCAGCAGCATAGTTTCTCTTTTGTTATAATTGTAGAGTAGTGTTTAGTAGTCTCTAGTTTGTTGCCCGACAAATATTAATCATCACGCTCATATATTTTGAGCCGAATCTGTGTTGCCTTATTACATCTAACGATTCATATGATCCGCATGTAACTTTTATTGGAATAAGTGAACACTCTGATTTTTACTCTCTTGTCAGCTGTTTCTTTCGAGAGATAGTGTAAGTTTGATGAGTGACTGTGTGCGTAGAAGTGTGTGGCACGTAGGCCCGACAGTATGATGCAATACTCTTTCGCACTACAGTCATCCTAAACATACATGTCAGAGTAGCTCACTAAACTAAATCTGTAGCGTTCCCGACAACCACGACGACCCCACACCCGGGGCGCTACAGTAGTCACGTGGTCGGATTAACCGTTTCACTGCCGCAGCAGACACGAAGCTACATTTCTTTAAGTTCAGGGTTTCCTTCGGTTTTCCTCTGAAGACGAAATAGCTCTGACACGGCTGATTTTCGCCAAGTCTGAGTTTGTATTCAAATCGTTAGATTACAATTCTGTTTGACTGCAGCAGTTGATACGCAAGAGGTAATGCAAAATTTCTTAAGGTTCATGTTTTCCTTTGCATGGCATTAAATGACGAACGGAGAGGGAACATTACTGACAGAAACCCTACAGGGCTGTTCATTGTCCATTTTTTTTTTTTTTTTTTTTTTTTGGGGGGGGGGGGGGGGGGGCAGTGGGGGAAGGGAATTATAAATTCGGGAGACTGGCTGATACATGAGGTTACTTTGTTGGTTAGGTTTGCATTTGTGTCTTACGCCTATTTTTTTTTTAGAACTGATGTGTTTAGTGTTAGATGTGCACTATGTAACTATGTGTGATCTATTTAGTGAGGATTTTAATTCCATTATGATTATATTTTATGCATTTTTTATGTATGGTTTATATGTGGGATGAGCGGGCATTGGGCGAATGGACAGCACTGAGACACATTCCTAGGACATATGTAAATTTATATGAAATAATGACAATAAACATTGTCTGTATTTGTTGCAGGATGCGCTGTTTTCAAGTGGGGCACCACGTGTGATCAGGATTGCGATTGTGTCGTCAGCAACTCCGAATCCTGTAACCCTGACGACGGCGCGTGCACTTGCAAGGCAGGCTGGGAAGGCGACACGTGTGACACTGACACCGACGAGTGTGCCACAGGGGCGGATGACTGTGATGGCGCCAATGAAGAGTGTGATAACACCCCTGCCGGCAGTTTCCAGTGTGTCTGTAGCGAGGGCTATGAATATGACTTCCAGAATGTTTGTCAAGGTATGGAACAGTTTTGTTGGTGTTCGTGGTGGCGATGGCGTTGTTGTTGTTGTTGTTGTGTGTGTGTGTGTGTGTCTGCGTGCTTCAGCTCTTCGCCATCTCCAGTGGTGTTCACTCACGTCATGCATGGAATCAACAGAGGGTTCGGAATCGGGGACAAATTTTTATATGCATGATGACGGCTATGAGGATTGTCACGCCCCTTAGGGGGGCTGTGAACAAAACCCCTCCCGCACGCACCCGCACTACCTACACTAACACCCAAAAACACTTCAGAAACGTTCACAACACTTTTATTCACACTCTCACTACAAGACACGGGACATCACACACTCACAACCATGCATAAATACATATACATATATAAACGACGCGATTAAATGAAAAGATGATGCACGGATGAAGGACGGATGGAGGACGGATGAATGAACGGATGAATGAACGGATGAATGAACAAATAATCAACCAATGGTTGCACGTATAAGTCAAGAAATCAAAGCATGAAAAACAGTGCGTCAGGCTATTGTAGCGATGTGGGGGAGGGGGGGGGGGGAAGAGAAGAAAGAAGAAGCGTGTTGACACGGTAGTCACCAGGCACCCCTGTGCGTCTCGCCAAGTGGCTCACTCAGTGGCGTCGACGTGTCGGGACGACGGCGAAGTGATGATGAAGAATCAAACGAAGTAGGTGATGGCGTCAACGTGTCGGACCGATGATGAAGCGATGGTGAAGAACCAGTCCAAGTAGGTAATGACGTCAGCACGCCGGACTGGCAACGAAGCGATGATGAAGAATCAGTCCGAGTAGGTAATGGCGTCAGCACGCCGGACTGGCAACGGAGCGATGATGAAGAATCAGACGAAGTAGATGATGGCGTCAGCACGCCGGACTGGCAACGAAGCGATGATGAAGAATCGGACGAAGTAGATGCCAGTAGGGATATCAGTGAGCGGCCAGCCCGCCGCAGCAGCGCGCCACGTAGGGTTACGTCCCGTGACGCTGACACCAGCGAAATGTAGTCGCCGCAGTGCTGGCTCCTGTCCGCCGCTTAAAGCGATGGGGCTCATCCCAAAACGGCAGCCAGTAAAGGGGTCGAAGGATAGGTATGAAAACGTTGCAGAAGATGCAGTCAGAAGCAGGTCCTGAAAACTCATAACGCACTGTCAGTATTCCTACCAGAACTTCTCAATTGACTGGCTCACTGACGCACAATAGCACCGAACTAGAAATGCGGAATGCCATGATTTATACGACATAAATAGCAGTGTCTTAAAGATGGTAGCACAACGAATTCACATGCAAAGATGGCGATAAACGATGGTAAAGATGACGAATTCACAATTACAATTAACAATTACCCTCTGCCCTACCCATAAACAAAATACACCAACTCACACACACCGTAACGCAGGACAACCCACTCATACAACGGGGTAAGGATGCTGGCAAGGAAATGAAGAAAGAGAGAATTTGAGCCCTTACCAGACAACCCGTGATAATGCCGGCCCACAACACACCCAGCGGGAAGCTACATCCAAAATGCGCTTCAGTACGAGCAGGTAACCAAAACTTGCAACCGTACTTCCAGGCTCGCCTCAAACTGTCACCAAATTCCTATAGTGAGAGCGCAGGTGAAGCCCCACCGACCGCCTCGCATGAAGTGTCAAAATCACCCCCAAAACCCTAACTCAGGAATAAAAATCTGAACTGTGCGTTTACGTTTAGTCCGTGAAATCCCTGCAGCACGGTCATGGCGTGCACGAGTAGCGGTCACGACTATCGCGGTCTAACACTGAGCCTAACAATGTAAACTAGGGTATTAACTCACCCTTACAATGCACGCACGCACGCACGTACACGCCCACACGCACGCGCGCGCACACCCACACACACAGTGTCCATCATTCTGCTTGTGACAAGGATGAAAACAGTTGTTGTCGTCATTGGCTCATGTACGGTGACCATGACAATGAATGACGTGAGAGTGTGCGAGAGAATGGCGAACGGATGAGCGAGTGCATGCGGTGTGTGTGTGTGTGTGTGTGTGTGTGTGTGTGTGTGTGTGTGTGTGTGTGTGTGTGTGTGTTTTCTACAAGGGATTAAACCCTAGCATTCCGCCTGCAGTTCTCCTGACTGGTAACCTGCATGTTGTTCGTCGTGTTCGTTTCCTGCATGGCGTGAGTGAGGTGTGCGTGGATGGTTCGTCTGAATGCATGGGTTGCTTTACACCGCCTCACCGGCCATACACCACATCCTGACAGTAGCAACACATAATCGGCTTGTAGGCAACCACGGGAAACGACTACACAATCGTATGATACTGCTAAGGAGGTAGCTGTTGAGGTTACTGCTATAGACCCTCCCCCCCCCCCCCCCAACACTTTCTTGTCATACCTAAGACCTGCACCAAGTCTTTTGGACAAAGAGCTTTTCAACACCAAGCCCCTGTACATTTGGAATTCTCTTCCCCAATGCATTCGTTATGCATCTAACTTGATTGATTTTAAAGCCAAATAAAAACATAACTCACAACACCCAAACCTGCACCCAGCAGGTAATGCCAAGTATATGATTTCCATTGGATGAGAACCAGTAACATCATACAATTTGTCAGACTGATGCATTCGTGTTATACAAATAAACTTATAAACAGTAACAACCCCACATCTGTATATGCATGTGCTTATAAAAAATCATCTTGATTGGTTTTTATTTCACACACTTGACAATGCAAAACATTTGTGTATGTTTCAGTTCAGTGCTGCCTGATGTGGCCTTACTTTTAATTTTATTGAATTGGTGCTTTCAGAATGCCAAGAGGGATACTTTGGCCAAGACTGCGCCAGTACCTGTACGTGTGAGACAGCAAACACTGCTTCTTGTGACCACGTGTCTGGCACGTGCAACTGCAAGGCAGGCTGGGAAGGCAGCACGTGCAGCGATGACGTGAACGAATGCAGTGGCCAGACGCCACCGTGTTCAGGCGAGAACCAACATTGCCAGAACGTAGATGGAGGCTATCGGTGCTACTGTGACCCTGGCTTTATCATCTCAGATGATTCTGTGTTTTGCCGAGGTAAATTATACACCTGACCCTACAGTAATCTACTTTAATCAGTCCAGTTCAGTTCAGTTCAGTTCAGTTCAACACCTGCACAGTGACCGCATCTCACAAGCTGGTACAGAGCCAACAGAGGGCTTCAGTGGGCGCGAATATTGACGTAAAGCCTGCTCTTAACTGGGCACAGCGCGCGAAACACACATGTGCACATCACAGTCGTTGCGCTCGGTGTGACTATGAACTACAACACTGAACACAGCAGTGCTCGGTGACAAACCGATTGAAGATCCACTGTCCGAGTCCGCCATGCACGGTTTGCACGCCGAATGACGTAGTACAGCCAATCAAAATCTGTTGTGGCAACCACAGCCGGTCACCGTTGCGGCGATTTGAAATCCAGGTGGCTGTGATGACGTCACAGCCGCGGAAACCCCCCAAATCACAACTGTGTCACAACTGTGGACAGTACTGTGGCGCTCCGCGGCGCCCAGTTAAGAGCCGGCTATAGTTTGCGTTGCGGGCAGAAATGGAATGTTCCCGCGACTTCATCAAGCGTACGTGCGCACTCGCAAAAGCAACTATTCCCGAATAATTTCTCATGTGCCTGATCTGAATCAGTGAATGGGGTCGCCCACCAGCATCAGTTAAAGGGCTACAACTCTTTCAGGATATGCTCTGTGAACCCAATGGTTATTGGCCGTTGATGTTCTTTTCGCTTGGTTACAATAGTCAAGCTTTGTCGCACGATTCAGATTTTTTTCCCCCCATTCCACTAAAACTGTAGCTGATAAATTCCTTCTTTTACTTGATTTAAGAATTTGTTTGTTTTGTTTTGTTTGTTGGTTGGTATTTACAAACATGTTCTCCACGGAGACAAAGAAATATAGGGCAAGCATGTCCTACAAAAAAAATCCCGAACAAACATGAACGAACACAGCAGTCATATAGAGCCATGACATAGATATAGATAGAACTTATCTTAATATCTGTTGAGGTCGCCCGGTCTCTGTTTCCACTAGAATGCCAAGAAGGATATTTCGGCCAAGACTGCAGCGATGAGTGTACCTGTCACCCGACAAAGACCGCGTCATGTGATCATGTTGATGGCACGTGCCACTGCAAGGAAGGATGGACAGGTGATACGTGCAGCGATGACGTGGACGAATGCGCCTCGGGAACTCACGTTTGTACCGGGGAACACGAACTGTGCGAGAACACGGACGGAAGTTATCGATGTTACTGTGAAAAGGGATGGCTCATCACAGATGACGGCGGATTTTGCAGAGGTATCAAATTTTCAAAGAGTCAAAATTCCTGTGGCGGATTTTGCAGAGGTATCAAATTTTCAAAGAGTCAAAATTCCTGTGGCGGATTTTGTAGAGGTATCAAATTTTCAAAGAGTCAAAATTCCTGTGGCGGATTTTGCAGAGGTATCAAATTTTCAAAGAGTCAAAATTCCTGTGGCGGATTTTGCAGAGGTAACAAATTTTCAAAGAGTCAAAATTCCTGTGGCGGATTTTGTAGAGGTATCAAATTTTCAAAGAGTCAAAATTCCTGTGGCGGATTTTGCAGAGGTATCAAATTTTCAAAGTGTCAAAATTCCTGTATTGGTGTTATTTTATATTTTTCGAGTTGGTAAATGCTGTAACATAGAATTGAGGAGGTAGCGAAAACTAGAGCGGCTGAGGTTGAAGGGTGGGGTGGGGGTGGGGGTGGGGTGAGGGGGGTGGGGAAGTAGTTGTGATTGGTTTTCTTCTGTCAGCTTTAGAAATGTTATACGAACTGAATTGCTACTTTATCGATTTTTTTTTTTTTTTTTTTTTTTGTAAACCCAACTCTCAAGTTTTAGAAATTTATGAGGAAAATTAGGAATCAGCGATGCAAAGCCCACGAAACACAAGCATGCTTTAAGAGAGAGAGAGAGAGTGTGTGTGTGTGTGTGTGTGTGTGTGTGTGTGTGTGTGTGTGTGTGTGTGTGTGTGTGTGTGTGTGTGTGTGTGTGTGTGTGTGTGTGTGTGTGTGTGTGTGTGTGTGTGTGTGTGTGTGTGTGTGTGTGTGTGTGTTGATGTTTTTTCGCTTATAATTATTTTCACATCACAGCAGCTGTCTGATAAGGTGGTTTCTTCTCTGTTTTCAACCAGAATGTCAACAAGGTTATTTCGGCCAAGACTGCAACGACGAATGTACCTGTCACCCGACAAACACCGCGTCATGTGATCATGTTGATGGCACGTGCCACTGCAAGGAAGGATGGAAAGGTGATACGTGCAGTGATGACGTGGACGAATGCGCCACGGGAACTCACGATTGTACCGGGGTACACGAACTGTGCGAGAATACGGACGGAAGTTATCGATGTTACTGTGAAAAGGGATGGCTCATCACAGATGACGGCGGATTTTGCAGAGGTATCAAATTTTCAAAGAGCCGATATTCCTGTATTGGTAAAATATTTTTCGAGTTGGTAAATGTCATAACATGGAATTGAGGAGGTGGCGATGGTGAATTTTGCAGAGGTAACAAACTTTTAGTCATCTTAATTTAAAATTCCTTGGGTGCAGCTGTCGATATTACCCAGGATGAAACAAAGTTATGATCTGTATATATTTGTTTATTTATTTATTGGGCAGAGTGCCAGGAGGGGTATTTCGGGCAGAATTGTTCTAGCGTGTGCGACTGCAACACCACCTACACCGAAACATGTGACAACGTGAACGGCGCGTGCTCGTGCAAGGCAGGCTGGGAAGGTACTACGTGCGACACAGACGT
>JACVVK020000360.1:392500-410000 GCA_018292915.2 Batillaria attramentaria
CACGTACGGGTTATTTTTAGATAGGTGTGGGACCCCCGGGATTCCCACGGAAAACACCATCACGTGGCCTGCACAAATTCTCCTTCCAGCGTGAAGCGTGAAAGAGTAGAGGGGGTGTGTTCAGTACGCGTTCACTACAGAATTTTTGATCAAGTCATGTTTATCTGCCGTAGCGTCAGGTTAAATGCGTGGCATGTATGTGGAGAGTGTGATCAGGAGAGCATGCAGGTCGCATATAGACCGCTTCCTAGCAGTCTCTATCTCAACACTGGACGGACTACAACCAGTAGAAGCATTTACTGCACGTACAAACCGTATGTAGTTGGCTCACTGGCAAGAAAACCAACGGAATGAACCTTAATCAAAGACTGAACAACGAAAAACGAAAGAGGAGAGGATAACAACAACATCACTGAACAAAACTCTCCACGTACATGCCACGCATTTAACCTGACTTGCTACGGCAGAGAAACATGACTCGACCATAACTCTGAATTCGGAACCCGCACATTTCGGGTCCACAACACGATGAACTGATGAGACCTGCATTGACAGGCATACGATCAAAACGGTGGTGGCTGATCAGTGAGGACTGACCGAGTGCGTTCAGCACTGAACTAGTCCGAAACACACACAACAAATGTTAACCCACAAAAAGGAAACAAATCAACCCACGATGTGTGTACAGCCGGCCATACAGGTCTTTGCATTGCAGGGTGCGTAGTGAACTGAACGCGCCCCCTCTACACTCAAGTCGTCCTACAGCAGATCGCACAATTCCTGCAGGTCTCTCCTCCTAAATCTAAACCTTTCAAGCATGTCCACATCGTCGTACAAGTCAAAAGGGTTAGTACGATCGCGGAACACCCTTTCCCGTCGCAATGCTCGTCTCATTTGCAGTTCAGGTAAATCAAGCGGGCCGCCATTTTTCAGATTTACGCAAAAGCTACGACATCTTTCCGACACCCTCCTAGGTGGTGTACAATACGCAAGGGTTTCCGAGCGGCCGTAACTCTGCGCAAACGTCATGACCACCAAATTTTATCACAAATCGTAAGTTACGGACCCTCGCGTGCGTAAATCGGTGGCGGAAAAGTTACGAACGCGTCGTGACCACGGCCCCAGGTCGAATTTTGATCTTAGAGCGGTTAACACGTGTCCATGTAAGTGGATAAGTCCATCTTTGCTAAGCCAAGCTATGTTTTGTTATGTGCGCCTGTACGCTCGAAATCCTCTATCTTGATGATTAGTGCAGCTCTTAATTCATACGATAACATTGTATCGTTTGCGTGACTGAGCGGTCGAACATTCAAATTCTACGACTGTTATCACACTACTGGACCTCTCAGTGTAGTCGCCGCGTCATTGAGTACGCTTCTGTTGGCTCAGTGCCAACATAATTACGGACGCTCTTACTGTCCAGGTGTCTAAAGCCTGCTCTTAACTGGGCACAGCGCGCGAAACACACATGTGCACATCACAGTCGTTGCGCTCGGTGTGTCTACTAACCACAAAACTGAACACAGCTGTGGGTCGGGGACAAACCGATTGAAGATGCACTGTCCGCCTTGTTTGCGCGCCGAGTGACGTAGTACAGCCAGTCAGAATCTGTTGTGGAAATCACAGTCACAGCTGTGGCTACATGTATTTGAAATCCAGGTTGCTGTGATGACGCCACAGCGGCGGAAACACCCCCCCCCCCCCAAATCACAACTGTGTCACAACTGTGGACAGCACTGTGGCGCTCCGCAGTGCCCAGTTAAGAGCCGGGTTAACTGGTGCGATGGTAGATGCCACAAAAACGGCTCAGACCGATCTGTGGGCATACAACTGGTAGAAATAGCCCCTTTAAATGGCTGCTAACACCCCAGTGTAACTTATCTGCCTGCATCTGAACCCGCTTCTTCGCGGACTCTCGTGTTTCAAATGTGCAGACTCCATTGTATTCGTGACGGCAGCAATCCCAGTGATACTCGCAGCCGGCTCGCTAGCGAGGTGAACACCTAAGACGTGATTTTCAGGTCATAAAGTTTGAATAGCAGGCGCGGTGATAACAGCCACATTTGTTTGTTTTTTTTTATGTTCTGCTACATGTTTGTGGTCGAGACGTGAAAATAACAACTTGAGTTTCAAGTCATAAAAATAGTTTGAATAGAGGGCGCTGTGAGAACATTCACATTACGTAATTTGTACGGTTTGTGATGGGATATGTTTGTGATGGAAACGATAAAATAGCAACGTTAGGTTTTTTGTTTCTTTGTTTTTTACCTACTTTATTATCCCTTTTGGGAAATTCGGGCTGCCTCCCCCCAGGGGAAGCGCGTCTCTGCGGTGCAGCGCCACCCAATACCTAACAATTTTTCCTGGGGGAGTAAAGCCGGAAAACCCGCAGAGAAACTCCCGATGAGTAGCCCGGCAGCCAGGAAAAACCGGTATCACGTATCACAAGCTCGACCTGGGCTCGAACCCACGTTTCATCGCCGTGACATTGGTGACGGCCGTTCAGTAGCGCAGCGGCTAAATCCGACGCGCTACCTAGTAGACCACCGCACACCGCTGTTTTCACTATTACCTTGCATGAAACCTATTTACAAAGCCAACAAACATCACCAGATTGCCATTTTTAAAAAAAATACAAATTTAAAAATGGCCAAAAATTCTGTACTATATTGGACGGAACATACCTCGGAAGCTATTAGTCACGTGTAAGCTGTAGTTCACGTAGTTTTGCCTCTATGTATAGTTGAGTAGCGGCGGTCGCTTGGCAAAAAAAAGTAGGTCGGAGTTTTTGCCGCCTGATTTCACCCTCAGTGTTAGAGGCCACAAACATACAGACGGCCTCAAGGATAATTTCAACGACTCCACAGGGTGTTCGCTAATGTTAGGCAACGTTAATGGTAATTTACTACGCAGCAGTTTCACTTCATAATCATGTGTGTGTGTGTGTGTGTGTGTGTGTGTGTGTGTGTGTGTGTGTGTGTGTGTGTGTGTGTGTGTGTGTGTGTCTGTCTGTCTGTCTGTCTGTCTGCGTGCGTGTGTGTGTGTGTGTGTGTGTGTGTGTGTGTGTGTGTGTGTGTGTGTGTGTTGCAGACACGACCGGCTTCACAAACAACGCCTATGATTTTCTGCGCCCAGTCTAGAGACAACTACAAACATGTATTCAGTATATTGTACATGTTCAGTACCGAGTTTTGTGTTTCTCGTCTTCCAATTTCTCTCTCTCTCTCTCTCTCTCTCTCTCTCTCTCTCTCAAAAAGGTCTGCGCACCTAATCTTTTCTATTTGTAAAATAAAGTTTCGTTCTCTCTCTCTCTCTCTCTCTCTCTCTCTCTCTCTCTCTCTCTCTCTCTCTCTCTCTCTCGCTCTCTCTCTCTCCGTCTTAGTTAGACGATTATAGTACTTAGTAACGGCAGGTATGAAAATTGACTGTTAATGTTAACTGCCTCTACCGTTGTAAAATAAAGATTCATTGTTTCATTGATTCTCTCTCTCTCTCTCTCTCTCTCTCTCTCTCTCTCTCTCTCTCTCTCTCTCTCGTCTTTTTTTTTCATATTTTTTTTTCCTTTTTTTTTTTTCATTTTCATTCTTGAAAGTTTATTTGCCAAGGCGGAAACGGCCAAACTGACTGGCAATAGTCATGTATGACTAGAGCAAAGCGTGGCAAACGAAAATGCATTCCGGCGTCAACAATTGACTTGTGTGGACAGACGTGACACGGAAACCTGACGGAATCAACCCTGGTTAGTCGATGCAGCTACTCCAGATGAACTTCCCGGTGCAGCTGACTCCTGGACACTTGACTTCCAGCTTTAGCCTGCATTGGCCAGGAGTACTTCACGCGTACGCATAAAGCGCTCCCGGTGAAAGCAGCCAGAGTCAGCACATTGGCTTCAGATGCTATATTGTGACTCAGCTGATTGATTCTGTTGCACGAATTAAACGAATTCAATGGCAAGTTTTCCACGGCGTCGTTGTATGCCTGACGAACATAACGAGACTTCAAACTAATAATAATAATAATAATAATAATATAAAATTCTTATAAAGCACAGTATCCCCACAAGGTGAGTTCAAGGCGCTTCACAATTTCCGACTAAACTAAGAAGAATCTACAACTCATACTGTCATAACACACACACACACACACACACACACACACACACACACACACACACACACACCATTCCACCAGCAACAGGGCTCAGGGTGAGTCAAGATCTGTTGTGAAACTGCGCAGTTCATGGCAGTACCGCCAGAAATTAGCCATGCAAATGAAAACATTCCTCAACCTAAACCTTTAAAAGATGTTTCTGTCGTCCTACGGTTCGTTTGGTAAGGGTGACAGGTGTTCTCATTTTACGGTTTTTCAAAGTAACTCTCAAAAAGCTACTCTTGTCGCGCTAGTGTTCTTTTGTGAGGATGATGGACGTTTTTATCTCCCGTCTGCAGACCGCCTGATGTGTCGGGGTACTGTTACGGTTGTATATAGTTGAAAGGCTGCTTGCTTTTTGTGCACCGCCCCCCCCCCCTGCCCCCCACTCCCCTCAGTGACTTGGCGACGTAAGTGCAATGGGTGTTCAGTCACTATGTAGTCGGATTTGCCGTGACTTCCCGGACGATGTATAAATGTATGATGATGTTGATGATGATGACGATTATTATTATTATTATTATTGTTGATTTTAAGATAGTACGCTTATATTACTTTAAAAAAAATTTGACATAAGGCGGAGACAGACAGTGTCGCCGCTAGCGCAGCGCCACACATTTTCACATTTTTTTTCATACTTTTTTTTACTGCCGGTGGTGTTACGGTTTTCGGGAAAATCGCAGCACTTGACCTTGAACTTGTCTGACCTTTAGACACGTAAAGGTTAAAGTCAGGGTATATTACGAACCGTTTCTCGGGTTTTTTGAATGTGTTGACATACCACGACTTTTTTTTTCTCGCAACTTGTAGCTGCACTGAGATCATTGCTATGAGATGTTTTACTACAAACTACCTGCTTTTCAGTTAAAAAAAAGAAAAACAAGAAAAAAAAAAAAGAAAAAAAAACATTCCGTGCTTTACTCTGAACTTTATCGCTATCGGTGTTACGTCTCTCGTATTATCGATTATCGATTATAAACCTTTACACTGTCAACATGCTTGACCATGACTGATGATATTGATAATCCCTGTCAATACGATTCGTTAAAGGAAAGCGTTTTCTGCGCTGGTTTCTTTTTAAATTGTTGTTGAAAGAATTGTGCCGAGAATGGCGGCATCAAGTTAAAGACGTGTCGACTCGTCTCGATACTTATATACACACCACACAGCTAGATCTGTCACACACACACACACACACACACACACACACACACACACACACACACACACACACACACACACACACACACACGCGCGCGCGCGCGCGCGCGCGCACGCACCCACGCACAGACGTTTCCAGCGTCTTTTGTTTTCCTGTAAACAGGCAACTCTGCAGCCAAAAAAATTCATTCCTAAATACGCGTCATATTGCAGCAATCATATGTATAATCAATGTGCAATACTCCCACCAAGCCAAACTACAATCCATGCAAACATTAATTATTTATGAATTTTTCAGTAAGGCCACTCGTGCGCAACCTCGGCGGCCCCAGCTTGCTTGGTAGGATTTTTTAAAAAAAAAATCATGTTATGTTCATGCTTTTTAAAAGTACTCTGTGTGTGTGTGTGTGTGTGTGTGTGTGTGTGTGTGTGTGTGTGTGTGTGTGTGTGTGTGTGTGTGTTTGGGTGGGAGGGTGGGTATGTCATAGTCCGGTCTTTAAGTGGGCTCTTAGATTCAATCATGCTATAATTATCATGAATATCATTGTTTAGGGGGAGCCGGGGTGGTATGCTCGGGTCGTGAATTCGATCCCGGCTGGAGCCAAATATTTGTGCTGGCATTTTCATCGTTGCCCTGTCTTTGATATCACCCTATATGGTGGAAAAGGACGTAAAACCCACCCACCCACCCTCATTGTTTAGCCTAATTTTTTATCGGAATTACCACAGCGTATACTTTTGTTTTGTGATGTTCTTAACCTTATTTCATATGGTGCAGAGCGGGCACCAAAAGAAAATTTTCTGGTTTCTATACGACTGGAGAATAAAGATGATTTGATTTGATTTGATTTGATAAACAATCAAGCTTTAGAAAGGAGCATACCTTACACTATTTCACAAGCAATAAGAAAAAATACGATAGGAAGGGAACCTGAAGACGTATGTATCTGTTATGATTATTAATTTTTGTCGCCCAGCTGCCAGCTCGTCGTGCGTAATGTGTTAAAATAATGATTTTGAATTGGCGAAGCAACTTTGCCGGGTGGCCAGCCTATATTGTCTTTCTGCGTGACGTACGCTTGTTTGCCACCTAAGTCTGACTGACGCAGAAACTGACTCGATAGGTGGAGTCGGCTATCGGGTGTCTTTTGATGTCGTGTGCAGTGATGCAGAACAGGCGCTGTCAGGTCGGGGAGCACTTGCATTCTTTGTGGCAACTCGAAAGTGTTTTTCGACAGTAAGACGATACAGCGTGAATTTGCGGAGACATGCGCCGAAGCAAAAAATTAACATATCCTCTGAACATCGTGTTATGAAAAGGCATAATAACTTGCACTTTATCACGTGTAAATACAGACTGACGTGGAAGCTTGAGGACGGGTAGAAAGCGGATTAAGTTGTCACCAGGAGGTGGTTGGTTCAAAACCCCGTCTAAATAGCATAATACTCGCACGCCAACCCCCTCCCCCTACCCTACCCCCCCCCCCCCACACACACACACCCCAAACGACGATGCAATGTGAGGGGGGTTGGGATTTTAACGTCCTGTTCCACCACGTATGAGGGTGGGTGGGTGTTTGGGATTTTAACGTCCTGTTCCAACACGTATGAGGGTGGGTGGGTGTTTGGGAGTTTAACGTCCTTTTCCACCACATACGGGTGATATCAAAGACGGGGCAACGATGAAAAAGCCAGCATAATATATGGCCCCAGCCGGGATTCGAATTGACGACCCGAGTATTGGAAGTCCAACGCTCTACCATTCGGCCACCGGCTCCCCTCCACAACGTATGAGAGGTCATGATGATGATGATACGGTTTTTTTTTTTTAAATATATATTCAGGATAGAACATTTAGGCATTGCTGTCTGTCTTACTAGCTGTCCTGCTATTCTACGTAAAAGGGTTTAAAAAAAAAAGAAAAGACAACATCAAACCAAGGCGGGAAGGGGGGGGGGGGGTGGAGGAAAACAAAGACGAGAGAGAGAGAGAGAGAGAGAGAGAAAATACTACTAGAATTAGCAACGGCAGGTATGAAAATTGGCTGTTTTACGTTAATTACCTCTACCGTTCAAAAATAAAGTTTTCTTGATTCTCTCTCTCTCTCTCTCTCTCTCCCCCCCCCCTCCCCCCTCTCTCTTCTCATGCCTCAGCTGCAGCAGCACAAGAGTTGTTGTTGTTGTTGTTGTTTATTTGTTTGTTTGATCGTTTGTTTGTTTCTCAATCCAGGGCCCGTATGTAATAGTCAAGGTTATGGCTTTTAGCCCTGGGTTAGAGTCTAACATCGAACTAAACTAGTTCCAGTTGTTTTTGGTTTGTTTGTTTTTTAACCAAGAAGCGGGCCCATTCCACCAGGGGAGCCGGGGTGGCCGAATGGTAGATCGTTGGACTTCTAATGCTCGGGTCGTGAGTTTGATCCCGGCTGGGGCCAAATATTTGTGCTGGCTTTTTCATCGTTGCCCCGTCTTTGATATCACCCTATGTGGTGGAAAAGGACGTTAAACCCACAAACACCCACACCCACCCCATTCCACCAAGGTGCCTAAGCCGTTATAGAAGGAATTTTTTTTTCTTCCTTTCTTCGCTTCCTTTCTTATTTAGTTTTGCTTTGGGGTTTCTTTTGTCCTAGTCTGGGTTAGGCCCGTAGCTGTGGGTTTAAGTTAACCTCGACTTTCACATACGGATCCAGGCAGACTCTTCGCACTGTTCGTATGAAACCTTTTCGAAACACATTACAGTAATTCTAAGCAGATTATGAATAAATTTCAACATACATAAGCAGAACTTGTCTAGTTTCTTTCGCCGCTAAGCGTGACACCCAGGCCAAAGTGGCACGCATTGAAAGGAGAAGCTCCCATGTGACAACACATTCTTTCGTCAATAGGACGCAGTTCTCTTTCAGGCAGCGATTACGATAAGCAACTGGAGCGAACAGACAACTAACAACTGCGCGCTGTGCTTCAGAGCACACCCAGACTCAGGCATACAAACCTAACAGGTGACCTACGTTCGCAGTTTTGAGCACTGTGACTATTTTGGTTTTTCATTTTGAATATCAGTTTCGACCGTGGACTGCTGGCCAACAGAGACGTCGGAATTTTTACGAACCTGCGCTCGTAAAACAATCAGAATAGAAGCAGCGTATATTTTCTTGACAGCAACAGTTCAAACCGCTACAAAGTCACACGCCAGGAACAACTTGTCCTTAAGGGCCAAAAGCCATAGGACGTAAAGCAAGCTAATGATGATGGATTCAAACCGCGTGATGCGTATGTTGAGTCAATTGATTATTGTAACGTTGCTTTACGCATAACAGGGATCGTTCTGTGGCCGGATTCTACAAGTCTGAAACGTGCATGCCGGTGTTTCTTCTTTTTTGTTTTTGAAATAAAAACGTAAGTGTTTAAACACTACACAACCAACGAATAACGGACGGATAGTGAGAATACCATGTGGCCGACAGTAACCGTGGTCGTGTGTTGCCTGTTGGAGCTGGTCAGAGCTGGCGGTGCACCTCCGTGGCCGGCAGGTATTGTAGATTCCCGTTTCTGTCCATGGTGTCCGCTGTACGTATTGTGTCTGCTGTACGTACTGTTTCTGTTTCTGTTGTACGTATTGTTTCTGTTTCTGTTGTACGTGTTCTTTGTGTCAGGTGTATGTATTGGGGTTTTTTTCTGTTGTACGTGTTGTTTCTGTTTCTGTTGTACGTGTTGTTTGTGTCAAGTGCACGTATTGTTTCTGTTTCTGGTGTACGTGTTGTTTGTGTCAGGTGTATGTATTGGGGTTTTTTTCTGTTGTACGTGTTGTTTCTGTTTCTGTTGTACGTGTTGTTTGTTTCAGGTGTATGTATTGTTTCTGTTTCAGGTGTACGTGTCGTTTGTGTCAGGTGTATGAATTGTTTATGGTTCAGGTGTAGGTATTGTTTCTGTTTTTGTTGTGCGTATTGTTTGTGTAAGGTGTATGTATTGTTTATGTTTCTGGTGTACGCGTTGCATGTTTCAGGTGTACGTATTGTTTCTGTTTCTAGTGTACGTGTCGTTTGTGTCAGGTGTATGAATTGTTTATGTTTCAGGTGTATGTGTTGTTTCTGCTTCTGTTTTTGTTGTTTGTGTCAGTTGTATGTATTTTTTCTGTTTCTGGTGTACGTGTTGTTTCTGTCAGGTGTATGTATTTTTTTTCTATTTCTGGTGTACGTGTTGCATGTTCCAGGTATACGTATTGCTTCTGTTTCTGTTGTACGTGTTGCTTGTTTCAGGTGTATGTACTGTTTCTGTTTTTGGTTTACGTACTGTTTCTGTTTCTGTTGTACGTGTTGTTTGTGTCAGGTGTATGAATTGTTTATGTTTCAGGTGTATGTATTTTTCTGTTTCTGGTTTACGTGTTGCATGTTTCAGGTGCATGTATTGTTTCTGTTTCTGGTGTACGTGTTGTTTCTGATTCTGTTGTACGTGTTGTTTGTTTCAGGTGTACGTATTGATTCTGTTTCTGGTGTACGTATTGTTAGGTTCAGGTGTATGAATCATTTCTGTTGTACGTGTTGTTTATGTGTCTGTGGTACGTGTTGTTTGTTTCAAGTGTATGTATTGTTTATGTTTTTAGTGTACGTGTTGTTTGTGTTTCTGTGGTACGTGTTGTTTGTTTCAGGTGTATCCATTGTTTCTGTTTTTAGTGTATGTATTGTTTATGTTTTTAGTGTACGTGTTGTTTGTGTTTCTGTGGTACGTGTTGTTTGTTTCAGGTGTATCCATTGTTTCTGTTTTTAGTGTATGTATTGTTTATGTTTTTAGTGTACGTGTTGTTTGTGTTTCTGTGGTACGTGTTGTTTGTTTCAGGTGTATCCATTGTTTCTGTTTTTAGTGTATGTATTGTTTCTGTTTTTAGTGTACGTGTTGTTTGTGTTTCTGTGGTACGTGTTGTTTGTTTCAGGTGTATCCATTGTTTCTGTTTTTAGTGTATGTATTGTTTATGTTTTTAGTGTACGTGTTGTTTGTGTTTCTGTGGTACGTGTTGTTTGTTTCAGGTGTATCCATTGTTTCTGTTTTTAGTGTATGTATTGTTTATGTTTTTAGTGTACGTGTTGTTTGTGTTTCTGTGGTACGTGTTGTTTGTTTCAGGTGTATCCATTGTTTCTGTTTTTAGTGTATGTATTGTTTATGTTTTTAGTGTACGTGTTGTTTGTGTTTCTGTGGTACGTGTTGTTTGTTTCAGGTGTATCCATTGTTTCTGTTTTAGTGTATGTATTGTTTATGTTTTTAGTGTACGTGTTGTTTGTGTTTCTGTGGTACGTGTTGTTTGTTTCAGGTGTATCCATTGTTTCTGTTTTTAGTGTATGTATTGTTTATGTTTTTAGTGTACGTGTTGTTTGTGTTTCTGTGGTACGTGTTGTTTGTTTCAGGTGTATCCATTGTTTCTGTTTTTAGTGTATGTATTGTTTCTGTTTCTGCTGTACGTGTTTTTTTTTTTTTTTTTTAGGTGTATGTATTGTTTCTGCTCCTGGTGTTGGTGTTGTTTCTGTTGTACGTGTTGTTTGTTTCATGTGTATGTATTGTTTCTGTGTCTGGTGTACGTGTTGTTTGGTTCATGTGGATGTATCGTTTCTGTTTCTAGTGTAGGTGTTGTTTCTTTTTCAGGTGCACGTGTTGTTTGTTTCAGATGTATGTAATGTTTCTGTTTCTGATGTTGATGGTGTTTCTGTTTCTGATGTACGTGTTGTTTGTTTCAGGTGTTTGTCTTGTTTCTGTTTCAGGTTTATGTATTGTTTCTGATTCAGTTGGTGTGTATTGTTTCTGTTTCTGGTGTACGTGTTGTTTCTATTTCTGGTGTACATGTTGTTTCTATTTCTGTTGTACGTGTTGTTTGTTCCAGGTGTATGTACCGTTTCTGTTTCAGGTGTACGTGTTGTTTCTGATTCTGTTGTACGTGTTGTTTGTTTCAGGTGTATGTATTGCTTCTGTTTCTGATGTACGTGTTGTTTGTTTCAGGTGTATGTATCGTTTCTGTTTCAGGTGTACGTGTTGTTTCTGATTCTGTTGTACGTGTTGTTTGTTTCAGGTGTATGTATTGCTTCTGTTTCTGATGTACGTGTTGTTTGTTTCAGGTGTATGTACCGTTTCTGTTTCAGGTGTACGTGTTGTTTCTGATTCTGTTGTACGTGTTTGTTTGTTTCAGGTGTATGTATTGCTTCTGTTTCTGATGTACGTGTTGTTTGTTTCAGGTGTATGTATTGCTTCTGTTTCTGATGTACGTGTTGTTTGTTTCAGGTGTATGTATTGCTTCTGTTTCTGATGTACGTGTTGTTTCTGTTTCTGTTCTCGGTACATGTGTATATATATAATGTGTTGTTTGTGTTGCTGATATATATGTATTCACTGTATCATACTGATCCTGGTGTCTACTCTACGCGTTGTTTCTAGTGTACGCGTTTTTGTTTGTTTGTCTTTCGTCTGGTGTACGCATTGTGTCTGTTGTACGCATTGTGTCTTGTGTACGTATTGTTTTTGATGTACGTATTGTTCTGGATTGTGTACGGACTTGAGAAGAATAAAGGCTTTCAGAGAACACATTCAAAGGATCACAATTTGCATTCGTCATATGAAAACCAACCAAAAAGCCAACCAACCAGCTTATCACCAAGACTGATTTTCTCGTCAGTGCATCTGCAGCATACGCACTACGCAGTAGTGATCACGACTGTCCCTGTCTTTGTTTGGCACTTTTTGTACTACAGTATACCATTAAAATCCCAAAATATTCCCAAACTATCGTAGATGGATTTACAGTAATCAGTGATTGGGTTGATATATTGCTCTGAATGTATCTGTGTGTGTGTGTGTGTGTGTGTGTGTGTGTGTGTGTGTGTGTGTGTGTGTGTGTGTGTGTGTGCATGTGATAATTTTCGCCTGCCTCTCTGTCACCGGGGAGCCGGGGTGGCCGAATGGTAGAGCGTTGGACTCCCAATGCTCGGGTCGTGAGGTCGAATCCCGGCTGGGGCCAAATATTTGTGCTTGCCTTTCTCTCGTTGCCTCGTCTTTGATATCACCCATACGTGGCGGAAAAGGATGTTAAACTCCCAAACAACCCAACCCAACGCCTCTCTGTCACCAGAATGCCCTTTGACGATGATCGCGCCTCCAGTGACTACAAAAATCTACAAGGAAGTTCCCCTGGATAACGACAGTCGCGATAAGCTCGAGTTCAGCGTCAAGGCCTGCTCTGACGTCTTTCTGGCACTAAGCGACTCCACAGATCTCACAACGAACACAGTGGAAATTGCCTTGAGTCCAGCCGGCAACAATCAGTTCGAAATTCGACCCGGTGTAGGCGAAACTGCTTCTGAGTAAGTTAAATCTTCAACTAGAATACCTTGTTAACAACAATAATAATAATGAGTATTGTATAGGCGTTTTATCCAGTTTCATGAATCGGCTCAAAGCGCCGCAAACTGAACCCAACACGCACGCTCACGTGAATCACACATTCTCTCACACACAGGACATAAACACATTACAATCACGTGGTACGAAGGGTCAGCTCAGCTATTTAGCTATAAGCTCAGCTAAGTCTCGGTATTTAGAATTGCATTTATTTTTCAAATTTGGTAGGCTGAACATTTCCAAAACAGAGGGGGAGGAAGCCGGAGTACCCGGAGAGAACCCCCGACGATCGGCCCGAATGACCGGTGCCACATACGAGAAGGAAAAATTCTTTGCCCCGAGTGGGACTCGAACTCCTAAACTTTCGCATTGGTGACAAGTCTCTTAACCACTAGACCACCGACCGCCCCAACAAGAGCAGCTAAAGTTCATTGTGTTGAGTGGGTGGCTGGGGGGGGGGGAGGGGGGGGGGGGGGGGTGGAGGGGGTTATGTCATTGTCTTATCTGTATGTGTATTTGTTGCATATATATATATATATATAGAGAGAGAGAGAGAGAGAGAGAGAGAGAGAGCTGAGAGCGCTCCCTAGATCTAGGAGATGTGTGCTTTATATGCCAGTGGACAAGTCCGCCTTGCCCTATATTGGCTACAAGCCACAGTGGGGGGGGGGGGGGGATCTACCATCCTACCGCTGAAACGTCTAACAGATCTAAGGGTATCTCACCATTCACAGGGCCCTCATTCCCCTCCCACCGGGAGGAAAATGGTCGGTACAACCAAGGCCATATGAATTGGTGATTTTAGCCGCTCACGACCATGGTTTCGGGTCAATGGGACCCTCATCAGGTGAGCATGCGGCGATACCCACGAGGCCTGCAGCGTCCAACCAGCACTAAAAGGCTGCCCCAGAATAATCTGGTGCGTCTCCAGTACTAGCAGACGTCGCTACCCTAAAGCTCTGCAAGAGGTTTCCGCTCTTGCAGAGCTTTAGGGTAGCGACGTCTGCCCCCCCCCCCCCCCGCCCCACCCCCTCGACTGTGCCTTGTAGCCAATGTAGGGCAAGGCGGACTTGTCTAATGGCATACAAAGCACACATCTCCTAGATCTAGGTAGCGCTCTCAGCTTTACTTACTTCACACACACACACACACACACACACACACACACACACACACACACACACACACACACACACACACACACATATTTGTCCTAGCTGTTATCTGTACATACGTGTTGGTTGCAATACTGTCCCATCTGTAACTGTTGCTGTTATGTAAATACTTTTCTGTGTGTATATCTATGTGTGTGTGAAAAGAAAGGAAAACAGGATGCATGTAATAAAAAAATTATCAAGTAGTGATCCCAGCACAGAAAAAAAGAAAAGAAGAAATGATTGGAAAGAAGGAATTTCAGACAGCGTGAATATTCACATGTATATTGTTACTTGCACAAAAATATCATACTGTATGGCCCTCTTTTAGCTTCTTAGCCCCGACTGTCTGGAACTCCTTGCCAGTTGAACTCCGCCTTCAGACCTCACTGCCTCTGTTTAAATCGCATCTGAAGACCTATCTCTTCCGCCAGGCCTTTGATAGCTAAACCTCTGTTAAGTCTGTCTGTGTGTCGTGAGTTCGTTGCACTGCCAAGTTATATGTAAGCCGAGGGGATGTAAATAGCGTGTATGTGTGTGTGTGTGTGTGTGTGTGTGTGTGTGTGTGTGTGTGTGTGTGTGTGTGTGCTTTAAGCGCAGCGAGTCCTTGGAAGCTGGAGAACAGCGCTCTATAAAAGCCATGCATTATTATTATTATTATTATCATCATCATCATCATTATTATGTTCGCGTGACTGATCGCTTTCTACCTGGGCGTGGCTGCAAAATGGGAAAACAAGTACAAACTATGCATGCAGGGGAAAAATGGCTGACGAAAAGACACCATCAAGAAATGGTGATAAAAGCATCTTGAGAGAATTTCAGCAATGCCTTCCTTCTAAAATGTTCATTTGCCTAGGTGATGTATAAGTGTTTTGAGTTACGGCATGTATTGAACGTGGAGCATGCCAGTTGCTTTTGCTTGTCACTTGGTAACACCGTTAAAAATTTTGTTGTTTTGTTGTTGTTTGTTGTTATTGTTGTCTGTTTGTCTGTTTGTTTGTTTGTTTGTTTTGTTTTGAGGGTGTTCTGATTTGTTTTGTTTTGTTTTGTTTCGTTGTGATTTGTTTGTTTTGATATGTTTGTTTGTTTGTTATGTTGTCTCCATAGTAATGGAAACAACATAATAGGACGGGCTAAAATTTCCACGTTCATAGGCAAGCATCTGTGGTACAAACGCACGTCACTGCCGATCTCCCGCAGAGACGATTATGCAAGCGTAACTCTGACAATGACGTAAGAAAACTTGCGTCATCGATGCTGAGGCGTATGGTGTTCCGAACGCACTTCTCCTCCTCAGTGAGTGCCGTCTGTGCGGATGTGTGTGCGTGTGTGCGTGTGTGCGTGCGTGTGTGCGTGTGTGAATTGTGTCCGGGCCCGTTTCTTCGAAGATACATAACCGAATGGCTTCAAATTTGGGGTATCAAAATTTATCAAAATGTTACATTAGACGATTCAAGCGTGTGATGATTGCTTAAGTGATTTGGGAGTTATCGCCCTTTTGAGACAAGTTGGTTGTCTTTCGTGTACAGGCGTAATATTTATTTAAATCACTCAATTTTTTGGCAGTAGATAGCTTGAATACGGACTCTGAATTGACTCACTACTAGAAAATGGTCGCTCTTATAGTTTTCATGTAAACCGAGCCTGAGTTGACATTGCATGTGAACCCAGTTCAGATGCCTATTTCTCCGAAAATACTAAACCGATCGATTTCAAATTTGGGGTTTCTAAATGAATCAAGATTGTCGAATAGAAGGCCCGATCCAGGTACGATTGCACACATGATTTGCGAGTTATCGCCCTTTTCAAAAAAAGTGGCTTTCTGGCGTTTAAAGGCGTAATATTTACCTAAACCACTCCATTTTTGGGACATAGATAGCATGAATACGGACTCTCAACTGAGTGAATTTTGGAGGTTGTCGCTTTTATACTTTTGGCGTAAACCGTACCTGATGAAAGTGCTGGTGAACACACTTTAAATCTCAAAATCGCTCCTACTATACATAGATAATGAGCCTGGGGTGCCATAAAAAATATACAAAAAAAAATTAGAAAAATTCACTGCAGCCGTTGTCGTCAGTTGACTCGAAAATTTGTACTCGAAGCACATTTCCTTTACACAAGCCACATGCCTCACAAACATCGCAGAAAAGGCACACGCTCACTGACGCAAAACTGTATCAGCGTCAGTTTGCCGACGTCATGTTTGATTGACGTGGGGGTGTGTCGTCACTTTTCGGAAGTTCTCTATTTGTAGACGGGGAAAGCGGGAGTTTCATTGATGTAGTGAGCTTTGTTTTTCCCACCGACTCTCACTCAATAGCATAGTAGAGTGAGAGAACACCACATAGGTCTCAATGGAGCACATGCACAAACGCGGCTCGCGCAAGTCTGCGTGCGTGCGTGCGCGCGCGCGTATGTCTGTGTGTGTCTGTGTGCGCGCGCGCGCAGCAGACATAACACATAGTGAAAAAAACGTTCGCCGCGCAGACTTGTCTGTTAAACACATTGAGCCGGTATAAATTCGATCTTTACACTGCGCAGCAGCAACACTTCAATTTTCATGGGGCTGCTTTCATTGCAAGAATTGTATCCGAGTCAAAGTTATTACGTCAAATGTATTATGCGTCATCCCAATGAGGAAAACGTCATAGATTTCAAAGAAAACAACTTGACGTCTCTCTTCCAAAACCAAGATTGGTCTGACAAGCCCGGTCAGTTGTTTCCATTGAGAGAGAGAGAGAGAGAGAGAGAGAGAGTGTGTGTGTGTGTGTGTGTGTGTGTGTGTGTGTGTGTGTGTGTGTGTGTGTGTGTGTGTGTGTGTGTGTGTGTCCTCCCGTATACATGGCATTACAAAAGAACGACCGTGACGACAGCAGGTGATTAAATGGAAACAACATATTGGGCTGGTCAGTGGCCATCTTGTTTTTATGTTGTTTCCATAGTAATGGAAACAACATCATAGGATGGGCTAAATTTTCCACGTTCATGGGCAAGCATCTGTGGTACAAACGCACGTCACTGCCGATCTCCCGCAGAGACGATTTTGCAAGTGTAACTCTGACAATGACGTAAGAAAACATGCGTCATCGATGCTGACGCCGAACGCGCTTCTCCTCCTCAGTGAGTGCCGTCTGTGCGTATGTGTGTGCGTGTGTGCGTGTGTGCGGCTGTGCGGCTGTGCGGCTGTGTGTGTGTGAATTGTGTCCAGGCCCGTTTCTTCGAAAATACTCAACCGAATGGCTTCAAATTTGGGGTATCCAAATATATCAAAATGTTACATTAGACGATTCAAGCGTGCGATGATTGCTTAAGAGATTTGGGAGTTATCGCCCTTTTGAGACAAGTTGGTTGTCTTTCGTGTACAGGCGTAATATTTATTTAAATCACTCAATTTTTTGGCAGTAGATAGCTTGAATACGGACTCTGAACAGAGTCACTACTAGAAAATGGTCGCTCTTATAGTTTTCATGTAAACCGAGCCTGAGTTGACATTGCATGTGAACCCAGTTCAGATGCCTATTTCTCCGAAAATACTGAACCGATCGATTTCAAATTTGGGGTTTCTAAATGAATCAAGATTGTTGAATAGAAGGCCCGATCCAGGTACGATTGCACAGATGATTTGCGAGTTATCGCCCTTTTCAGAAAAAGTGGCTT
>JACVVK020000360.1:415000-467500 GCA_018292915.2 Batillaria attramentaria
CAGAATACCACAGGGCCAAGTGACTAATGTCTCGTACTGTTGCCGTACACTTCAGCCTACGATACAGCGCATTGTCTGTTGCTGCTGAACATATCACAATTTGTAGAATTTTCACACTGAGATGCCCCCTGATAACGGAAAATACACCACACGAGTTTGTTGATTTCGACTGCGAGTTTCAACGAGGTAGAGGGAAACAGGACCGCTGTCGGCGTTTTCTTTGTAGATGTAGGGCCTCGCTCTTTCGCTGGCGTCTACACAGGGATTCAAACCGGCGCGTGTTGCAGTGACTCGCTTGTTGTAGGCTAGGAACCGACAGCCGTCTTAGTCAAATCAAAGTGTGGAGTCTCCATTTTGTAAGACGACAGCTGAAATTGGTGTATTCCTACGCAGCGGTGCGTGAGTGCATTTTAAGTACATCGTTAATTCACGTGCGAGTTTTATGGGTACAAAGTTAAACCATGTGTGGCGGAATACGGATTTTTAAACCATGACCTGTAATAGTAGTAGAGTGGTATAAATATAAGTAATATTACTGACGCGCGAAGTTAGATGGCGCGTCACGTAAAACGTTCGGTTGGCTCAGTGTCAGCCTTTGAGATGTTGTCAAGGTGCAGGTGTCTGAGTGGTATGAAGCTTGACACGGCCAAATACGCGGTCTGTGAGCGGAAAAGTCTCAATATTTTGGCCTTTCCATAAATGTCACTTGTCGCTAATTTGTACAAAGTGTAATCATAACCTGAGCTGAACATCTTTATCGTTTTTGTTTTTTGTTTTTTTTTCATTTCTTTTTCAGACAAGTGTGGCGACACATTTACCGGAACTGAAGGCAGGATTACGTCCCCTCGCTACCCAGACCCTTATCCTCCGTATGCAGACTGCACCATGACAATCAGCGTCACTTCCGGTTATCGAGTGACCTTGACCTTTCTCGATTTTGTCCTTGACAGGGCTAGAGAAGACGGGGAGTGTATCTACGACTCTGTATCGGTGTATTCGGGCACAACGACAGATGCTAGCAATTTGCTAGGGAGGTACGTGAGAGGTTTTAGCTGCTTACGAGTCACGCTCCCAGTGCACTGATGGGAGACGGGTCGACCTACTTGCGCGTAGTGATTATCAACTGTGGCAGAGACACAAACGTATAGAGATAGACGCACCGCGGTGCCGGAAAAGTGACGCCGCCGCGCGCCATGTTGCTAGTACCTGGAAGTGCCAGCTGTTTACATAGCGCGCATAGCATTGGCCAGACGCTATCAGCTGTTTACATAGCGCGCATAGCATTGGTCCGCTTTATCTTACGTCACATTTCTGATGACGTCTTTCTAAAGAACTTTGTATTTCGAACGAGGCGTCCTATACACAGAGCCTCTGAGTTCTGGTATTAGTAAGATGGCCTCGATAGCGACACTCGCAAGCAGCGGCAGCGTGCGGCGGTGCGTCTATCTCTTTACGTCTGTGGGCAGAGATGAGATGAGAGACGAACTCAGCGCCTGCAGTTTGGTGTGTTGCCACAGTACAGCTACACCCACATCTGCAGCATATTCGCAAGAGATAACCGATGGTTTTAAACGGATGTCCATTCAGTCACAAGATGAACACCAGCATGGCTCAGGGAACCTTTTTAAAGCCTGCTCTTAACTGGGCACAGCGCGCGAAACACACATGTGCACGTCACAGTCGTTGCGCTCGGTGTGTCTACTAACTACAAAACTGAACACACCTGTGCTCGGTGACAAACAAATTGAAGATGCACTGTCCGCCATGTTTGCGCGCCGAGCGACGTAGTACAGCCAGTCAGAATCTGTTGTGGAAACCACAGTCACAGTTGTGGCTATTTGAAATCCAGGTTGCTGTGATGACGCCACAGCGGCGGAAACCCCCCAAATCACAACTCTGCCACAACTGTGGACAGCACTGTGGCGCTCCGCAGTGCCCAGTAAAGAGCCGGCTTTAGGGGTAAAACTGGTATGCGGCCTGCGATGAACATTTCGGGCAAAAGTCATATGAAGTCAATGGCAACACATTACAAGCCCAAGCAGTTGTAAAATAGTCTTTGGGAAGACCACTGAACCAATAGTGACAGCGTCTCTGAGAAACACTTTTTTTTTTTTAAAGGGTGGGAGTTGTTGATCCGGACATAGACTCCTTTAATCGTCATACATCTATTTCCAGGTACTGCGAAAGTAACTTGCCACCCCCTGTGACGTCACCCACACATGAGATGACCGTTGTGCTGAAATCTGACCTCGCCAATGAATTTAGAGGTTTCGGCGCTAACTATGCACAAAACGGTAAATATGGCAAGGCTTTGACATTTCTTATGATGATGATTTTGTTTTTTCTATGTATCTGTTGTCTTTCCTCTCTGAGATTTTTCAATCAGGATGACCGAGCCGTAGAACGCTGGTCTTCCAGTGCTCTGGTCGTATGTTCGAATCCCGGCTTAAAGCCTCAAATACCCAGCCACTCTTAGGAGTCTTAAAGATCTAAGCTCCCAACAAAAAGCTTTCTGAAGTGTGAGAATATTTTACAGAGTCGACCGTGCAAGCACAGTCAACTCTGTCACAGTTGCTGAGTTTTCAGCGTCCCTGAAACCCCAATAAAAGCCAAGGGCAGCCTGATTTCACAGCTCAGTTTTCGTTCTGACACTGAGCTAGAAAGATCGTGCAGCACTCAACATCCGCTAGACACTGTAGCGATGTGACTCGCTCACTGACCAAAAGCCAAATAATGTCACGGCAAACTCGTGCTCTGGTTTTGTAAGGGTTCCCGAAGCGCAGAAAACTCTGAAACTGTGACAGAGTTGCCTGGATTATGCACAGTCGAAGGAGTCGCAGTTAAAAACAAGATGGCCACCAGCCCAATATGTTGTTTCCATTCAATGACCTGCTGTAGTCACAGTCGTAGTCGTTGTGTCATGTATGCAGCCCGCGCGCACACGCCGGAACGCAAGCTCTCTGACATCAAGCATGCTGACATAAAGAAAGTACTGAAAACCCCTATCGTGCCTCTATGCACTTGCAAAAACCCAAACACATGAGGTCGTGTGAGCTCGCCTAGCTGGTTGACGTCACAACTTGTTGGCGTATGCGAGGTTCTACATGGGTGAATGAATTCTTGTAATAAAGTCGTTCCCCTTTGACAGAGTTACTTCCCGCAGACCTGACTGACAGACGATTGCTTACTGGTATCGGAGAAGAGACCCTCTCTCTCTCTCTCTCGCCTTAGACGCGCGCTTGCCCGCGGACGCACGCACCCCCCCCCCCCTCCCCCTACACACACACACACACACACACACACACATTATGCAAAGACCTTGGAATCAGAAAGACGCGTCACTCCTGCCCTCGTAAGAGAGACATATAGCGGGACAACGCGAAGAGTTGTCTGCCCGCATTAGCGCGCATCCTAGATCTGGCCCCTATAGTGACAGCATGGCGGAAAGTGGAAAGCGATCACAAAAGCATGCAATTGTGTTCTGCGCCGAATTGTTCAAATAACAGACAAATATAAACGGGGAAATACTTCTTTTGGTATTCTTGTTGAAAAACAAACATTTTTTTTTCGCTTTCTTGTCAAAAAAAAAAAAAAAAAAGACCTCAAGTGGTACGTGTGCATGCAGTGTAAACTAACAGTAAACACACGCGGCTGACGCAGATACAGCGTAATTTTTTTCCCTGACAACTTTACAAATCACGGTGACTTAAATTGTGCTAGCGTCTACCTGCATCTAAATTCAGAACACACACACAGAACAAAATCATCCGGCTGAACTTCATTCTAACCATTGTAAAACCATATCACAACATAGAATCTGCTGGATCGTCGGTCGCAGATATGATTAATGCTGAGTTAGCAGGAAGTATTCAGCGGATGCGTCCATCTTTGGATCTCTCGCACATTCGATCTTTCTGTGTTCCGTACTAGTTTTACTTGAACACATCGAACGAAATGCACTGCGTAGCCTACGTACAGCAGTGAAAGCCAAACTAGATCTTTCGTTCGTCCTCCGGAACTTTGAGAGTACTTATGTTTTCCATAGGCCTAAAACACATGCGAAATATATGGGGGGAGACCACCTGTCAGTCGCTGACATCTTCGTTTTTGTTTATTTTCTTAAAATGTTTTACGGCGGCTAGTGTAGGGTTGGGTCAAACAACTGCGTAGATCTGCGGGATGCGCGCTACAACTCTTACGCGTTGTCCCTCAAAGGGAGGTAAGTGAACTATCTTTATGTTTCCAAGATCTTTGCATTATGCTTCTGAGTGTGAGTCAGGGGCAAAAACGAAACCCACTGAAATTCCCGCTTTCCACATGTCAAGTTGTAGAGACTCTTGCGAAAAGATACTGCATTTCGATGCAAAATAATTTCTAGACCATCCCAGAACATGCTGGTGCAGTAACGTCAGTAGATTACGTCACCTTGGAGAGATTTCGAGCCTTCCAGTAAGTTGAGGAATGTTCTAGATCTTACCTGTTCAGTTCGTAAGCAGCCCTGCACAGCGTTCTGGATTCTTCTTCTTTCATGAATTTGTTCTCCGCGCATATTCTGTTCATAAAGTATTGGAGTTGTAGTCTGTTGTATCCCGTATCATCTCTGCGAGTGCACGATGATGGCGACATAGCATAAGTAAAATACAACACCACGTCTCCAAACAGAGGAATTCCGAAAGAAAGTGGCGAGACACCCCCAAGAAAAAACAGCATCACGTCAATCAAACATGACGCACTTACTTTACGTCAGTGCGCGTGCGTCTCTTCTTCGATGTTTGTGAGGCGTGTGGCTTGCAGAGGAAATGTGCTGTGAGTACAAATTTTCGAGTCAACTGACGATAACGGCTGCAGTGATTTTTTCTAATTTTTTTGTATATTTTTTATGGCACCCCAGGCTCATTATCTATGTATAGTAGGAGCGATTTTGAGATCTAAAGTGTGTTCACCAGCACTTTCATCAGGTACGGCTTACGCCAAAAGTATAAAAGCGACAACCTCCAAAATTCACTTAGTTGAGAGTCCGTATTCATACTATCTATGTCCAAAAAATGGAGTGGTTTAGGTAAATATTACGCCTTTAAACGCCAGAAAGCCACTTTTTTTGAAAAGTGCGATAACTCGCAAATCATCTGTGCAATCGTACCTGGATCGGGCCTTCTATTCAACAATCTTGATTCATTTAGAAACCCCAAATTTGAAATCGATCGGTTCAGTATTTTCGGAGAAATAGGCATCTGAACTGGGTTCACATGCAATGTCAACTCAGGCTCGGTTTACATGAAAACTATAAGAGCGACCATTTTCTAGTAGTGACTCTGTTCAGAGTCCGTATTCAAGCTATCTACTGCCAAAAAATTGAGTGATTTAAATAAATATTACGCCTGTACCCGAAAGACAACCAACTTGTCTCAAAAGGGCGATAACTCCCAAATCACTTAAGCAATCATCACACGCTTGAAACGTCTAATGTAACATTTTGATATATTTGGATACCCCAAATTTGAAGCCATTCGGTATTTTTGAAGAAACGGGCCTGGACACAATTCACACACGCACACACGCACACACATCCGCACAGACGGCACTCACTGAGGAGGAGAAGTGCGTTCGGAACACCATACGCGTCAGCATCGATGACGCAAGTTTTCTTACGTCATTGTCAGAGTTACACTTGCAAAATCGTCTCTGCAGGAGATCGGCAGTGACGTGCGTTTGTACCACAGATGCTTGCCTATGAACGTGGAAATTTTAGCCCGTCCTATTATGTTGTTTCCATTACTATGGAAACAACATAAAAACAAAACAAAAAACCGCAATGTTTGCGGCCTTTTGCTGAGATTGCAGACCTGTAAGAGTCTGCCTCTTGTGTGAACACAGGTTGTGCGGTCTTCGTTTTCGGCGCTTCCTGCGACCAAGCGTGCAGCTGTAACCAAACCAACACCGAGTCATGTGACAGCGACGATGGCGCGTGCAACTGCAAAGGCGGCTGGGAAGGACCCACCTGCGATGCCGACACGGATGAGTGCACGACAAACACGCACAACTGCACCTCTGTCAGTGAAACGTGTGTTGATACAGAGGGCAGTTTCCAGTGTGTATGTAGTGTGGGGTACATACAAGACGGCGCGGGCGTGTGTCAAGGTAAAGAAGCAGCAGACGACTTAGTATCAGCTTAGCTTTGTGCCTCTTCTAATCGGAGTTCGCCAAATATATAAGTATAATGAAAGGCATTAACTTATTCTCATAATAATAATAATAATCGCATTGATATGGGCGCTTTATTGGCTCCCTTGTGTAACAATGGGAGTCTATGTTGTAACCCTCCGTCGTCTGTCTGTGTGTGTGTGTGTGTGTGTGTCTGTGGGTGTGTCCGCAGTAAACCTTAACATTGGCATTTTCTCAGAATCTACAAACAGCACAGGCACCAAACTTGGCATACCGATAGACAGCCATAAGACCTTTCAAAATATATAATTTTGAATGACCTTGACTCAAGGTCAAGGTCACTAAAGCTGTCTGTTTGAAAATTTTACATAGGCATTTTCTTGGAGTCTACAAATGCCAGAGGTTTTCAACTTTGCATGATGATAGACATTGATAAGAACTTTACAGATATACATGTATTCAATGGCCTTGTGTGAAGATCAAGGTCAGACAAGTTATTTTCCGCATTTCCGTAGAAAACCTTAACATTGGCATTTTCTCAGAATCTACAAACAGCACAGGCACCAAACTTGGCATGCTGATAGACAGCCATAAGGCCTTTCAAAATATATCATTCTGAGTGACCTTGACTCAAGGTCAAGGTCACTAAAGCTGTTTGTTTTAAAATTTTGCATTGGCATTTTCTTGGAATCTACAAAAACCGGAGGTTTTAAACTTTGCATGATGATAGACATTGATAAGAACTTTACAGAAGTACATGTATTCAATGGCCTTGTGTCAAGGTCAAGGCTGTACAAGCTATTTTCCGCATTTCCGCAGTAAACCTTAACATGGGCATTTTCTCAGAATCTACAAACAGCACGGGCACCAAACTTGGCATGCCTATAGACAGCCGTAAGACCTTTCAAAATATATCATGTTGAATGACCTTGACTCAAGGTCAAGGCCACTAAAGCTGTCTGTTTTAAAATTTTGCATTGGCATTTACTTGGAATCTACAAAAACCAGAGGTTTTAAACTTTATATGGTGATAGACATTGATAACAACTTAACAGATATACATGTATTCAATAGCCTTGTGTCAAGGTCAAGGCCGTACAAGCTATTTTTGTGAAACCGTAACATTGGCATTTTCTCAGAAACAACAAACAGCAGAGGCGCCAAACTTGCCATGCTAATAGACATTGATAAGAACTATATACCCATACCACTTTAAATGACCTTGACTTTGAGTCAAGGTCATTAAAGCTGTCTGTTGTCAATTTCAATATTACCGTCTTTGGAGAAACTACAAATAATACAGGCATCCAACTTGGTGTAATGATAGATATCTTATTTGAATGACCTTGGCCCAAGGTCAAGGCCATATAGTCAGTTTTAGGGAAAAGTGTAATATTGCCAGGAACTAAGAACACCAGAGACACCTTACTTGGCTTGATGATAGATAGTGGTAAGAGTTTTTACAAACATACTCTTTTGAATGACCTTGACCCATGTCACAAGGGAGCCATGGAGGCTTTTGCCTCTCTAGTCCCAGATATTTGGCTCAAAGCGCCGCGGGTTAAACCCAACACGCACAATCACGTGAATCACACGCATTCTCTGAGACACTGCATGGACATGAACACAAAACAATCACGTGTTGCGAAGGGCCAGCTCAGCAATTTAAGTTTCGGAATTTTAGAATTGCATTTACTTTTGAATTTTGGCATTATTTTGCCATTTTTATGGCATGATATTTTGACATTAGTTTGCCCAGACTGAAGGTTAGCTGCTCTGTAGTTATGAAGTTCTGCATTTATTTAACACAGAGTGTCCAGAAAACCAGTATGGTGATGGCTGTTCCAACAACTGTACATGCATCACCGATAACACAGTGTCATGTGACCACGTGACAGGCGATTGCACCTGCAAGGCAGGCTGGGAAGGCGACAGTTGCGAGAATGACGTCAACGAATGCACTTCCGGAACACACAGCTGCACGGGAGCAAACGAGACATGTGTGAACCAAGATGGCGGACACCGCTGTGATTGCGACCGTGGCTATATCCGCAATGCCACTGGTATATGCAATGGTTAGTGACGGAAAATACCACGCACTTTTTTTTTAAGGCAGTTCAGTTTGAACACGAGAGAGAGAGAGAAAGAGGGGGGGGGGGGGCCTGGGTGCTTGGGGGTTTAACGTCCTTTTCCACTACATACAACCACATACGGGTGATATCAAAGACAGAGCAACGATGAAAGAGCCAGCACAAATATTTGGCCCCATCCGGGATACGAACTCAGGATCCAAGCATTAGAAGTCCAACGCTCTACCATTCGACCACACCGGCTCCCCGGAGAGAGAGAGAGAGAGAGAGAGAGATAACGTTCTCGAGCGATAAACCGTTCATTTGTTCTTTGATAAATGATGTTTGTTTCCTTGTACGCTTTGTTTATTTTGTTGTTGTTTGTTCGAATCACTATGACGTATTAGTCTTGCTGAAGTATTTTTTTAGTTTTTCGTGTGTTTTTGTGGGGTTTTTTTGTTTGTTTGGTTTTTTGGTGTGTTTCTTGTTTGTTTGTTTGTTGTTGTTTCGTGTGTGTGTGTTTTGTTTGTTTTGTTTTTTGTCTGTTGTTTGTTTTTGTTGTTGTTGTTGTTTGTTTGTTTGTTTGTTGTTGGTGGTGGTGGTGGTGGTTGTTTTCTTTGCTGGTGTGTGTGGATTGTTTGGTTGTTTTTTTTTGGTGGGGGGGGGGGGGGGTAAAGGAGTAAGGAGTAAAACACATTATTTTAGTTGCTATGGTACTGGAACAGTCTCCAGAAAATCAACAAACGCAGGCAAGACATTGCCTTTTCCTTAATCATTTTTGCCAAAGTTGAAAGTTAGCGGCTTTATGCTAATGGAGATCTGCATAATTTGTTTTTAACACAGAGTGCCCAGAAAATCAATACGGTGATGGCTGTTCCAACAGCTGCACATGCCGCACCGAAAACACAGCATCATGCCATCACGTGACAGGCAACTGCACCTGCAAGGCAGGCTGGGAAGGCGACAGTTGCGAGAATGACGTCAACGAATGCACGTCCGGAACACACAGCTGCACGGGAGCAAACGAGACATGTGTGAACCAAGATGGCGGACACCGCTGTGATTGCGACCGTGGCTATATCCGCAATGCCACTGGTATATGCAATGGTTAGTGACGGAAAATACCACGCACTTTTTTTTTTTAAGGCAGTTCAGTTTGAACACGAGAGAGAGAGAGAAAGGGGGGGGGGGCTTGGTGCTTGGGGGTTTAACGTCCTTTTCCACAACATACAACCACATACGGGTGATATAAAAGACAGAGCAACGATGAAAAAGCCAGCACAAATATTTGGCCCCAGCCGGGATACGAACTCACGATCCAAGCATTAGAAGTCCAACGCTCTACCATTCGACCACACCGGCTCCCCGGAGAGAGAGAGAGAGATAATGTTCTCGAGCGATAAACCGTTCATTTGTTCTTTGATAAATGATGTTTGTTTCATTGTACGCTTTGTTTATTTTGTTGTTGTTTGTTCGAATTACTATGACGTATTAGTCTTGCTGAAGTATTTTTTAGTTTTTCGTGTGTTTTTGTGGGGTATTTTTGTTTGTTTGGTTTTTTGGTGTGTTTCTTGTTTGTTTGTTTGTTGTTGTTTCGTGTGTGTGTGTTTTGTTTGTTTTGTTTTTTGTCTGTTGTTTGTTTTTGTTGTTGTTGTTGTTTGTTTGTTTGTTTGTTGTTGTTGGTGGTGGTGGTGGTTGTTTTCTTTGCTGGTGTGTGTGGATTGTTTGGTTGTTTTTTTTTTTTTTTTGGTGGGGGGGGGGGGGGGGGTAAAGGAGTAAGGAGTAAAACGCATTATTTTAGTTGCTATGGTACTGGAACAGTCTCCAGAAAATCAACAAACGCAGGCAAGACATTGCCTTTTCCTTAATCATTTTTGCCAAAGTTGAAAGTTAGCGGCTTTATGCTAATGGGGATCTGCATAATTTGTTTTTGACACAGAGTGCCCAGAAAATCAATACGGTGATGGCTGTTCCAACAGCTGCACATGCCGCACCGAAAACACAGCATCATGCCATCACGTGACAGGCAACTGCACCTGCAAGGCAGGCTGGGAAGGCGACACTTGCGAGACTGACGTCAACGAATGCACTTCCGGAATACACAGCTGCACGCGAGCAAACGAGAAGTGTGTGAACCAAGATGGCGGACATCGTTGTGACTGCAACCCTGGGTTTACACGGAGTGCGGCCGGCACATGCAATGGTTAGTGAAGGGAAATAACTAAATATCATGCTTATTTTATCCTCCGTGATTTTTATTTTTATTTTTTTTTTAGCATTTTACAACTTCTTTGGCGTATTGGACGACACACTGAAAATCATTCTGCCGGTGTGGCTATAATAAATAACAATGACAACGATATTTTATGTTGCCCTTCCTTTCGTAAGCTCTAAGCGCCTCTAAAACGGAAAGGGGGGAGGGGGGGGAGGGGGGTGAGAGCCGAGCAAACAACAGAAACCATCTCGCGTCAAGGGAGGGGTAGTACATACTGAGTTATGAATTATCTCCACTTCACGTTAAACCCCCAAACACCCACCCACCCTTGCCACTAACGACAAAGAGGGAGCTGGGATAGCCGAAGTTGTATAATGCGTTGGACTTTTAATGCTCGGGGCGTGAGTTCAAATCCCGGCAGGGGCCAGATATTATTTTGTGCTGGTGTTTTCCTATTGCTCCGTCTTTAAATATCACCCTCTTGCGGTGGAAAAAAAATGTTGAACCGCCAGCCAGCCAACCAGCTAATGACAAAGACTTTTGTCAGTGCATCTGCAGCATAGGCTGTAGTGATCACGACTGTCCCTGTGTTTGGTTAGTACTTTTTGTGCTACAGGATACCATTAAAGTCCAAAAGTATTCCCAAAATATCGTAGATGGATTTACCGTAAGTAGTGATAGTGATATCGTACTTACTTACAGTTACTTAGGCCCCTGGCTCCAAGTGGAGCATAGGCCATCGACAACCCTTCGCCATCGCACTCTGTTCTGAGCTATTCTTGCCACTCCAGTCCAGTTGGTCCCCTGCTTATGTGGCTCTGCCTCAGTGTCCCGCCTCCAGCTGTTGCGAGGCCGGCCTCTCTTCCTTTTCCCCTGCGGGTTCCATGTCAAGACTTGGCGTGTGGTACTGGATGCTGGCTTCCTCAGATATATAGTGATATATCTACTCTTAATTTCTCTCTCTGTGTGTGTGTGTGTGTGTGTGTGTGTGTGTGTGTGTGTGTGTGTGTGTGTGTGTGTGTGTGTTGCAGACATAAACGAATGCGCCAGTGACACGACCAACAACTGCACGCAAGTTTGCACCAACCTTATCGGTAGCTACAATTGTTCTTGCAACGACGGCTACAACAGCGATGGAGCCGGTGGCTGCTTTAGTTCTGGTAAAAAGTATCAGTTTTCTTCTTCCTGTTGTTTTGTGTGTGTGTTGTTGTTTTTCTTGTTGTTGTTGTTGTATTTTAGCAAGGGTGGGAAGGGGTGTTTGCTTTGTTTGTTTGTGTTTGTTTATTGCTGTTTTTGATTGTGGTGATGGCGGTGGTATTTTGTTTTCATTCTTGTTGTTCATTTTTGTTTGTGTGTTTGTTGTTGGTGGTGCTGTTGTAGATTTTAGAGGGATGGTTTGTTCTGTTTTGTTGGAATTTACAAGCGTGCTGTTATGGACGGGTCCGCAACACCAGTCTTTACAGACCTCACCTGCTTTGTTGCTTTGGTATTTTTTTTGTTATTAGGAAGACACTGTGTGTGTGTGTGTGTGTGTGTGTGTGTGTGTGTGTGTGTGTGTGTGTGTGTGTGTTGGTGTGTGTGTGTGTGTGTGTGTGTGTTGGTGTGTGTGTGTGTGTTGGTGTGTGTATGTGTGTTCCTGTGAAACCTGTAGTAATCTGACAATAACCACTCCTTCTTCCGCATGTAGAGACTTACTCAGAGTACATTCTGGGTTTTGGTGTGGGAATCCCGGGGGCGGTGCTTGTTGCCGCGGCTATCGGGTCTGCTGTAGTCATCATCAAGAGAAAACTAGGGGAGTCCACTTCCTCAAGCATCCGGTAAGTTGCGTCCCTTTGAGGAAATGGCAGGTATTTCCGACTTTGGCTACATACCAGAGATGCAAATCTGGAGGAAAACGCTATATATTCCTCTTACACATACCGCTGCAGATGACACCCTAGAAATGCTTTAAAATTCACCAAAACATTCACAAAAATCAGGCAGCTATAGACTCATGCGTAGAGGAAATTTAAACAAAATTCCAATGTTCCGTTTTTTGGCAATGTTGGCAGCGACCACATACCCCCTCATTCCACGGTCGACTGCTGGCTCCTGTGCCAGCCGCGCATGAATACAAATAGTCCACAAGCCAGCCTCATTTTTCCCTAATTTTACTATTACCTGGTATGAAACTTGTTTACAAAGCCAACAAAAAGCACCAGATTGCCATTGTTTACTCTGCACACAAATTTTAAAAGGGGCAAAGATTTTCTACTATATTTAGCCGAGTTGTTACTACATGCCCCGGAAGCTAATACCGGTGTGTATTTTTCCTTTTTTAGTTATTAAAATATTGCTTCATTTTGACAGAAGGGATCGTCATATTGATCCATCAGCTCATTGACAAGCAATGATTCTGTTAAAAAGAGTTTTGCTTTCAATTTGTTTTATATTAATGGTTTATAGTTGGAAAAAAATAAACTGCAGAATTACAACTGAGAGCAAGAAGCAGCAGAAGAAGAAGGTTTTGGCGAAAAGTGAACCAGGAAAATTATGAACAAGGAGTCCGTTAGTTTTGGATCCCTTTGATCTTTTCCACACACGATTATGGAACAAGACAAGACAAAGACATAATTATAATTTCATGTTGTGTATCCTCAGTTCTGGCCCATCCTCAAAAAAACCCAAAGCTTCTGCAGGAATGACAGCAAACGGTCATCCACCAACTACCGGCTACCCAGGTAACCATTACAGTGGGATTTGGCCAAGTGGTTAAGATGTTGAGTCTGCGACCCTGAGGTACTGGGATCGAATACCCAGGCGGGTAGGAATTTCGGTTAAGGATAAGGGTTTTTCCCCGAATCAAATCGAGTCAAATCCACGTGTAGACTCGTTTGCGGTGCCTGTCTTGCTTTAGTTAAGATAAACGCTAAAGATCCCATACGGTTGTCGTTGTTTCTTGTTGTTTTCAAAAACATGACACATCTCTTTTTTTCATAAAACGGCTGATTTGCATCATTTTCTCCTCCTCCTCCTCATCATCATCATGGGCGACGTCGTCGTCATCATCTACCTAACGGTTCACACGTTTTCCTTTCCACAGCGGTGAACGGACATGTTAACAAGGCGGCCGATTTTATGCCATAAAGACAAGCCCAGGAGACGCAAGAGGATGAAACAGATCCATCATTACTCTTCTTATTCAAACTGCATTTAAAGCTCAAAATTGGCCAGCCAGGACTGTGTTCGTGCCAGACCTACAGTTTTACCACCGAACATCTGCTTCACGCCAGCCCGCTATCTGACGACCTGAAACAACGATAGACGACTCCACATCTGTCAGTCAAAATGGGGCGAGTCCCAAGAATTCAAATCAGCCAATCGCATGCAGTGGTATAATGAGCGCAACACGTGGCGTGGTCTGGCAAACTTTCTTGCCAGACACTTGCAAAGAAGGAAGCATAATTATGTAGTTTGATATGACTGAAACGTGGAAAGATAGCAGTAAGTCCATTGACGTCATTTGAGGAAAAAGACCATTACGTCAGTCACTTTCGTTTTGAAATAACCCCGTTTTCCATGAAATAACGCCATGGACGTACTGTGTTTTGCCCTTGCACGGCAGGGTACAGGGGCAGGCATTTTGGCGTGGTGCCGTGCCGAGTGGAGTCGTCTATTCTGGCCGACGGAGACTACAATAGCAAGGACGCTCTATAGCAGCCACACGGCAGATTTCACAAAAGAACTGGCGTTACCATCGGATTGATTGAGAAGAACAACTGAATTCAGACTGCATTTGACACGGGGTTTGGTGTAGTGGTTAAGGTATCCGACTTCGGATCCTCAGCTGCCCGGTTCGATCCATGGTGGGCAGGAATTTGGCTGGAGTTTTTCATTCCAAATCGAGTCCAAATCATGTGCAGATTCGTTTACGGTGCCTGTCACGCCTTCGTGTACACGCGCACGCACAAATATCAAGTGTGCACGCTAAAAGTCCCACGTCCATCTTTTGAAGAAGAGTCGGCTGTGGCCGGTGGGGTGGTAAACAGAAATAGTACTGTCTTGCACCAGGGTGGAGGTTTGCACATAAAGTGGCGCTTGGCGGTAGAATGCTTTTATGCTTCGTCCTCTAGCCCTGCGGCGCCAAGAGGATTTCAGTAGAGATGGAGATGTGCGCCGAGGAGAAGTCTACCATACCATACCATACCATACCATACCATACCATACCATACCATACCATTTAGAGACAATTTTTTTTTTCAATAATTATCTTACTGTATGACTTCTCTCCTGTACTGGTTTTAAAACCTTTCTCATACGTAATTTCCAGCTAAAGATACACACCACGCATAGCATTTTCTGATTATTTGTACTTATTATTACATGTATTATGTTTGTTTGGTGTTTTTTTTTTTTTTTTTTTTTATTCCGAACGTATGAATCTGTTGTGCAAATTTTGTATCTGGGTGCATGAGCAATGCATTAATTCGTATCGGTGTAGCAGCTCAAAGTGTGTAAAGAATTGTGTATCAGTAGTGCGTTTGGTGTGGCAGTCGCCGACGATTTTCGACCGTAACGTGTTTTTTTTGTTGTTGTTGTTTTTTAGCCACTTGTAGACCTATTGCAAAGAAAAGTTTATTCAAGAAGTTGTGACCTAATACATTTTATAACAGCCAGTGTTCTCTGTCCTTTCGTAAGTGAAGCCAGCTTAAATTGACATTTTCAGTTTTTTGGACAACCCGACGAGCCCTTTTCAAGGAAACTGTTCCAAAACAACACTCTGACGTCATTCACTGACGTCACTTTTTCCAGCAGTGGCATGAAGGTTTTAAGAGACCACGTCAAGTACTATGTACAGGATTACATTTGACGTGTCATTTGAGGTTCTTGAGAGGTATATTTCAGACTCATATCGCTACTTTTTTCCACCTCACATTTTTGCCGGAATGTTCACAGATGCGAAGATCGCCAACTATTTCAGAATCATAATCATTGATAAAAAGTTTGGTCACACGCTTTCAAACATCTCTTTCCATATTCGCAAAATCACAGTAAAAAAAAAAATCCCATAAGGTTTTGGCGATTACCAACATTATTACACTCTCTCTCTCTCTCTCTGTATTTTGTACAGTTTCAATGTTTTGGATAACGTGTCTCATGTGATTGAGAACTCGTTTATGTTAAAAAGAAATGTTGCGTACAGGGAATAGAGTTTCTAGTTTTCCTGTTTTCGCACAACACACACACACACACACACACACACAGAGAATGTCATTACCGACATTTAATCATACTTCAGAACATAAAGTAACCAACATAATGAGGAAGGAGGTCTTTTACTGATTGTATTTTAAGCCAAGCCTATTAGAAATGTTCAGCCAACAAAATTTGAAAATAAATGCAATTCTAAATTCCAAACCTTAAATAGTTGAGCTGACCCTTCGCACCACGTGACTGTAACGTGTTCATGTCCAGTGTGTGAGAGAATGCGCGTTAATTCGCGTGAGCGTGCGTGTTGGGTTCAGTTTCGGCACTTTGAGCCGATTCAAGTAAGTGGGTAAAGCGCCTTTACAATAATAATAATTATTATTATTCACCTTGACACTTTTTAAGAGGGGGGGGGGAGGGGGCTGAAAATTTTGGACACAGTCAGAACTAGCTGCCGGCAGCAAGCTGTTTCTCAACAGTGGCAGCATCCTGGCATGTCAGCTGAGTGGGGTGACACAAAAGTCCCTGGTCACACTGGGCGGTGGTTGGAGCTCCCAGCAGCATGGTCTGGGCACAGCTCTCCCCTTGAGCTTTGAACAGAAATGACAATAAAGCTGTTGTTAGGTGTTGTTGGTAGTCTGTGTGTACTGCTGAAGTTCACAACAAAAGTATGATCGCTATGGCACACTGGGCGGTGGTTGGAGCTCCCAGCAGCATGGTCTGGGCACAGCTCTCCCCTTGAGCTTTGAACAGAAATGACAATAAAGCTGTTGTTAGGTGTTGTTGGTAGTCTGTGTGTACTGCTGAAGTTCACAACAAAAGTATGATCGCACACTGGCAGACATGAAGGCGCTTAATGAGCGCTGGAAGAATCACGCTTGATACATAAGCTAAACAGAGTAACAAGAAAAGGGGGAAAAACCCACTTCCCTGCGTCTGAGGAAATTGCTGTTAGTTCCCTTGTGTCCCACGGCTGCAACATTGGGAATACAATGCGCCTGAGTGTGTAATCGTGACGTTATTGATTTTGTCTGGGTCACTGGTGACCCAGTTGGCCTCAGATGGTATGGTTAACAGAAAATTTCTTACCAAGTATTTTAACACAGCTGTCGCAGCAGCCACAGAACCCGCCATGTTTGACTACGGTGCCGTCACAAGAGTCGGCCGTGACGGCAGCGCACAGAACTGTAAAACATGTGTCCGGTCGACAGGCGGGGATAGCCTGGGCGCTGACCACGAGAAGGGAGACAACCAGCACCTGTAACAGAATCGATTAGTTCCTTCTTGTCTCCCTGTAGGAAGAGAGAGACGCTGGACAAGTGAAATAATTTCACCGCCACAGTTTTTATTTTTATTTTTAATGTTGTTTGGTTAAACAAGAAAGCATACTCTGAGTGGGAAAAAAGTTTTAGCTGTGCATATGCTAAAAGGCCTTTGGCGTATGCATAACTGAATCAACAGGCGAAAAATCACGGGCTTTATCTTACCCAACTGAATCCGTCGGATAAAGTAAGGGGCAGTTATCTCTGGCAGGCAATGTTTGTTTTTTGTTTTTCGGGGGGAGGGGGGGGGGTGCTGTATTTTTTGTTTTAATTTCTTTTTGGGCATTTTTACACAAACAAACATAGACGAGAAACAGTAACATTGACAGCGTACAGTGAGGGCGCAGTTTCAAAATGGTGTAAATGATATTGCAGACCGGCTGACGCTAGCAGGTATAACAAACGAATGCTTGAACTATACAGGACATGACAGACATAGCAGGCATTCACTAGTCTAAAACAAAGCCCTCATACAGTTGCCAATATTGCCAGAACAATGCTGCATCACCCTGGCAAGCAAAGTCACTTCAGTGTTTATAACTTCAAGCGCCAAGTGTTGTAACTTAGGATATTACCACAAGTGTTTTCGTCTCCTGTCTATGTCAGTCGGTCTGTGATAACACGAGCAAATACGAATGCATACCCGGCGGCCTCAGCTGCTCAAGTTATTCAGTTTCCAACGTAAAAAGCACGTAGACATATGATAATTATCCTACCCTGACTGACTTACTGACAACATACCGATCGGCGCCACAGACATGATCCCATCATGTCTGCTGTCTAGTTTGTGTTTTCGTCGGTTTTTTTTTTTTTTCCCCAGAGGCCACAAGCCTGTATTTATAAATAAGCATTACCTTCATCAGAGTGTTCATGGTGGCTGAATCAGTGGACGGCACCCGAGTTTGTTGAAACTTGAAATTGTAAAACAGGTGAAATATGACTGGCAATAAAGAAGTCACTTTAACTTTCTGTTCACCACTGTAACGTTTTAGTTCGCTTTACAGTGTCTGGTCGTACTGTTCGCATTCACAGCCTTCTGTGCTTTTATCTACAGCAGTGGGTACAAAAGGTAGGGTGGTGTGCAAAGCAAGGACATTACGTCATAATTATGTTATCTATCTGTCGTCAGTAAGCTAACATATGACTTCTGTTTTGAAGTAGTTCCCAAAGTAAGTAGCGCGTCATGACAAAACACCAGAGATAATCTACTCCAGATACCAGAACAACGCTGTTCCAGGCCATGCTTCAACCCGAAAATCTACCTCAAACCTAAGTTGGCCTTCGTGCTGTCTCTAACCCGTGCTGTACGTGAATTTTCGGGATGAGCCGTAGACTGTATTTGTTATGAATGTCTCCATCTGCTTATCGCCGATGCCAGTTTGTACTGAACGTTATTCCAAAACAGGATGCAGGACAGTGGTGCCACCTGTCGCAATGCTTGCTTTGTTTCCCGGCCGCAATAACAACACACCTAAATCCTTTTTACGAAACCGGAATAAAACGTTTACAGAATGAGTAAGCACGCATGAATTGTGAATGAAGGTCACAGTTTGAATGTCTACGCAATGAGATTTGGCCTAGTGGGCAAGGCGGACCGCCTGTGGATTCCGAGTGACCAAAGTTCGAATCCCCTGGTGTGCAGGAACTTGGTTAGGGATTATTCCTCTTCAAATCGAGTCAAACTCTTGAGCAGACTGGACCACAGTGCCTACCTTGCCTTCGTGTACACGGTCATGTATAAATGTCTAGTGTCCATGTTGAAGATGTTCCAACCGGGAGGGGCCGCGAAATGGAACACACACACACACACGCGACATTCCGGGGTGTGTGTGTGTGTGTGTGTGGGGGGGTTGAAGGATGGCGCTGTACCATTGCAACCTGTGTGTGTGTGTGTGTGTGTGTGAAGACGTGTGTGTGTGTGTGTGTGTGGGGGGGGGGGGGGGTTGAAGGATGACGCTGTACCATTGCAACCTGTGTGTGTTGTGTGTGTGTGTGTGTGTTAAGGGGTGTGGGGGGGGGGGGGTGAAGGATGACGCTGTACCATTGCAACCTGTGTGTGTTGTGTGTGTGTGTGTTGTGTGTGTGTGTGTGTGTGTGTGTGTGTGTGTGTGTGTGTGTGTTAAGGGGTGTGGGGGAGTGAAGGATGGCGCTATACCATTGCAACCTGTCTGTGTGTGTGTGTGTGTGTGTGTGTGTTAAGGGGTGTGGGGGAGGGGGGGGGGTGAAGGATGACGCTGTACCATTGCAACCTGTGTGTGTTGTGTGTGTGTTAAGGGGTGTGGGGGAGGGGGGGGTGAAGGATGACGCTGTACCATTGCAACCTGTGTGTGTTGTGTGTGTGTTAAGGGGTGTGGGGGAGGGGGGGTTGAAGGATGACGCTGTACCATTGCAACCTGTGTGTGTTGTGTGTGTGTTAAGGGGTGTGGGGGAGGGGGGGTTGAAGGATGACGCTGTACCATTGCAACCTGTGTGTGTGTGTGTGTGTGTGTCGGGGGGGGGGGGGGGTTGAAGGATGGCGCTGTACCATTGCAACCTGTGTGTGTTGTGTGTGTGTGTGTGTGTTAAGGGGTGTGGGGGAGGGGGGGGGGTGAAGGATGACGCTGTACCATTGCAACCTGTGTGTGTTGTGTGTGTGTGTGTGTGTGTGTTGTGTGTGTGTGTGTGTGTGTGTTAAGGGGTGTGGGGGAGGGGGGGGGGGTGAAGGATGGCGCTGTACCATTGCAACCTGTGTGTGTGTGTGTGTGTGTGTTAGTGTTAAGGGGTGTGGGGGAGGGGGGGGGGTGAAGGATGGCGCTGTACCATTGCAACCTGTGTGTGTGTGTGTGTGTGTGTGTGTGTCGGGGGGGGGGGGGGGGGGGTTGAAGGATGGCGCTGTACCATTGCAACCTCTGTGTGTGTGTGTGTGTGTTTAGGGGTGTGTGTGTGGGGAGGGGTGTGGGGGAGGGGGTGTTGAAGGATGGCGCTGTACCACTGCAATCTGTGTGTGTGTGTGTGTCTGCGTGTTTTCCATTCCGCGGCCCCTCCCTTATGCGTACAAAGCAACTTGAAAAAACCAAAATGACAGAAGACGCCACCATAGTAGAACAAGCAAAACAAAATCGAAGCTTTCATTGCGTCTTTGGAAAATCCGAATTGGGGTTTTCCCATGTCAGATAAGCAAATCGCTCTCTGTGAGTGTGTGTCAGTCTTACAAAACAAAAAATGTTCTTTCTGAGTAAACAAGACCTTAGTTGGACTTTCCTAAGGACTACGGGCCAACTAAAACTGAAAGGGAATTTGCCTGCCTGGGAAAAAAGGGGTCCAGACAAAACAGTTTCAGACCAGGGCCCGCATGTAAAAGTCGGGGTTAGGGAGTTTAGCCCCGGGCTAGAGTTTAACCTGAAACTAAACTAGCTCTAGGGTGAAATTTTCTGTTGATTTTTGTTTTAAATCAGGAAGCGGGTCCATTCCAGCAAGGTGCCTATAGCCGTTATAGAAGGATTCTTGTTTCTTTCTTCGCTTCTTTTACATTTAATTTTGTTATGGGGTTTCTTTTGTCCTAGTCTGGGTTAGGCCCGTAGCCATGGGTTAAATTAACCTCGAGTTTTACATACGGGCCCAGGGGCTTTCTGGAATATGGGGTGGGGTGGGGGTGGGGGGAGGGACGGTTGCATTTCCACAGTGTGTAGATATATGTACATAAACAATTTCTACATGTAGAAGTGTACATTTGCGTTTTGGACTTCCAGTAATTCACTCACACCAAAGCAAAACAAACAACCGGCACTTTTCAAAGGTGCAAACAATGTACTGGCAACAGTAAATCCACAAAACTCTGGCCTTTAAAACAACAGGAAATCAGTTTCGTAACAGCTCTAACACAGACAACTCATGATGCTAAAATTACACTGAGCTTCAATTTACAAATGAAATAAATTAGTGTCCAAAAGAAACGATACCGAACTGTTGTCAGAATGTTTTTGTGCAAAGCGATCCCCGAGGCCTAAAAACAGGTTTACGTATCCCACGTCCCAAATACAGCGTCTGCGCTCGGGAATTCCGGAAACATTTGCTAATGAAATATATATACCACTCTGAAATTTCTGTATTGTTCTGCTTTTATTGTATGTCCTTGCCAACCCTTGGTATCGTTTCTTTTGGACACTAGTTTATATCACAAGTACACTATCACAGAAAAACAAAAATGGGGCATAAAATATTCTCCACACAGACTGAAAATAGGTGGGCGGGTAGATGCATCATCAACGGCTATGTAGTTTTAGTTATGGGAATCAACAGAAAATACAATAATGTCTCAATGTATGTCGCATGTAGTACTGTAATATTGTGATACAGATATGCATCAACCACAATCATGTGCAAAGAGTATCTGTCAAAGACTGAATATCTTTTGTGTATGTAAATGTACTTCCAGAAAGTAAACATATGTTGTGCTTTAAGCGATGTTGTGCATACAGCAATGATCGATCAATACAGTTCCTTGCCTTGTAGTTTTCTAAGGATTCCCCCCCCCCCCCCCCGCCTCCTTTTTTGTTTTGTTTGTTTGTTTGCTGCTTGTTTGTTTCATTTTCTTATTTACAAAAAAAAAACAACAACAAATTATAAGATACATTTCCAGCACATGATCATAATGTCCCATTTCTATCAAATTAAACACCACACACACACAAGCACACACACGTACGTTACAATGTATACGTCTTTTGCTGTAGATTAGCTGTTGCTAGTCAAGTAGAACCCCTTTCATGCAACCACTCCTACTGCCCGACAAAAATAAGAATAAGAACTGATTATTGTATAGGCGCTTTACCCAATTTCTTGAATCGGCTCAAAGCGCCGCGAACTGAACCTGACACGCACGCTCACGTGAATCACACACATTCTCTCACACATTCGACATGAACACATAACAATCACGTGGTGCGATGGGTCAGCTCAGCTATTTAAGTTCCGGAATTTAGATTTGCAAATGTTTGTGATCTGAAAATTTCCAGCGGGGGAGGAAGCCGGAGTACCTGGAGAGAACCCCCGACAATAGGCCTGAATGAACAGTGCCACGTACAAGAAGGAAAATTCTTTTACCCCGACTGGAACTCGAACCTGACCTCTCGCATTGGTGGCAAAGTCTCTTAAGCACTAGACCACCGACCGCCCCCAAAAAGTCATAACTGAGAGGTGGACTTTCAACCAAGAGAACTATATCTTGTGCAAAGAAGACCCAATGCCGCTAGTAAATCCATACATGTACATGTGAATGCTACACAGCCGAAAAGCCGTAGAAAAACTGGGGTTTGGAGGTGGTTGCTCATGAGGTGAGCGGTCGTAAATGAGAGTGGGTGTTAGCAGCAACCTAAAGTACTGGAAGATTTTGCCCCCACAAGATTTGGTACTGGCCTACGAGTTAGAGCTAGTACGTTAAACATATGTTATGCATGATGTTTGATCTCAGCACTCTGAGATTCATATCACAAAATTCTCCCTCTTCCTCTAAGTCTTGATCACAGGTCACACACAATTCCATCAGGTCACGTCTCCGCTCCCAGCAAAAAATCATTCAAAGTCCGAGGTAGTCCCAGTTCTCCAACAAAGGGCAGGTTATGGGGAGACAGCTGCTGTCGGATTACCTCCCTGCACAAGCGGCGCAGGTTTCTGGGTTCGTACAACTCGTGGTGTAACCAGACATCGAACTCTGGTAAGATCTGTCGGAGCTGCACGATACGCGGAGCATTGAGAATATCGTACCGATGTGGAGCAGCATCCGCTGAGAGTAACAGCCGAAGTACAGTGAGAGAACCAAACTTCAGCGCTTTGTCTAAAGGTGTTTTACCTGAAAGAAGAAACAACAACAAAATCCTGTCATACCGGCCCTGTATTGTAGTTGTAACCACAGACTGTGAGACCCTGGTTTGAATCCCAGCTGAGGCAAGCGGGATTTTTACTACATAAGTCAGCTCTGACTAAGAGTGGACGTGTTTTGGGCTCTTTTGGGTGGGTGGGGGTGGGGGGGGGTGGAGGGAACTCGTCCACTCCACAAGTTCAACTTTGGGGGTGCTTCACAGGTTATGACGCAAATGGGGCCTGGTCAATGCCAGCATATTTATGACAGGAAGCGAAAAATGCAACCTTGTCGTGCAGTGCCAAACCACATGGACCTCCATAGTATCATCATCCAATCATACTCATCCACAAGCATAATAGACCTTCCAAACACTCTGTGGATTCCACCCATGACCTGGACGGAAAAACCAGTGGAGATGGCAAATACATTCTGCACAAAATACGGACAAGCTGGAATAAATTTTCAGAAAACAAAACAAAAAAAAAAACCTGGCACCTTTGTTGTCAGCAATGTTTGTCGCCGCTCCATATCTCATCAATGTTTCTAGGGTCGCTACGTTGCGTTGGCCTTCACAAGCCAGAGTGAATGCGGTGCGGTTCGAGCTGTCATGCTGAAATAAACAGTGATAAAGCTGTTAAAAACTTGTGCACTATAACTGGGGTATAAAATAAGCTTTCACTGTACGGTAGCAATGCAAGCTTGGGGAGCTTCTTCATACCTCCATACGAAATTATAATGTGCAAATAAATAAGGCTGCGAAGCACCTTTGTTTGTTTTGGTGGGTTTTTCTTTTTTTTTTTTTTTGTCCAACTTTGAGTTTGAAAATACTGAAACATACAAATATAAATAAATAACTAAGAGAAGGCTCCACTTCCAGATAAACTCATAAAGTAGGAATTATTTTAGACTGCTAGGAAACACGCAGTTCACACACACACACACACACACACACACACACACACACAAACAAAAAAACAGAGACAAAACAAAACAGCACCATCACCATAGAAAACACACACACACACACACACACACACACACACACACACACACACACACACACACACACACACACACTTCCTCCTGAATTCATCAACATTTAGGGCCGTTAGCCAAAGAGACAAATTCTACATCACACCAGATTGACGTTGGCACCAGCAGCTACAAGCATGTGGATGACCGGCACGTTCTTCAAGCCAGACGCCAGCATGAGTGGGGACGCACCAGCTGGGTTTGTTTTGTCCACGATACAGCCACCTGGAATCCAGCATTTGTAAAATACAAATGATGAAAGTAAGCATATGTGTAGGTCAAGTGATAGCAGTATGCATGGGGTGATTCTTTTTAAGGCCCATTTTCTGAAATTTCTGGGCACACAGATTATTCTGAGCTGTTTTGGTCGTCATACTCCTTAGAGAGATCAGGGCTTAAAATCGATGCATGATCCAGAAGTAGCAAAAGTGTACAGCATTTATGGATGAAGTGGCAAAGCCCAAAGCGCGAGTCTGCAAAGCCCAAAGCACGAGTCTGCAAAGCCCAAAGCACGAGTCTGCAATGCCCAAACTGCAAAGCCCAAAGCACGAGTCAGCAAAGCCCAAAGCGCGAGTCTGCAAAGCCCAAAGCACGAGCCTGCAAAGCCCAAAGCGCAAGTCTGCAAAGCCCAAAGCACGAGTCTCCAAAGCCCAAAGCACAAGTCTGCAAAGCAACCATGTTATGCTGGGGGCGTCCCAGGCATACTCCCCTGGAATTTTTTGTAGAAATTAGGAATTAGACTAAAATCTGTGCAATTTGCTGCATTTTCACATGATTTTAAGTGCTTCAGATGAGGAAACACTTTTTGGATGGAAATGTTTTAGAATTAGACTAAAATTTGAGCAATATGGTGTGGTTTGGGCCGATTTTAAGTGCTTCAGAGGAGGTGAAGGGAGGGGGGGGGGGGGGGGGGAATTTTAGCCAATCGTGGAAATCTGCCAAAAGATGGAAGATTTTAGGCCCTGAGAGATGAAAAGCTACAGCATCTTACAGCTGGCACTGAGCCAGCAGAAGGCCTCACACTAAGACTCAAATATCAAGGGGGTAGGTGGGTGGAAGTTTAACGTCATTTTCCACCACGTGTGGGTGATACCAAAGATGGGGCAACAAGAAAAAAGGCCAGCACAAATATTCAGCCCCAGACGGGATTCGAACTCATGACCCAACCATTGAAATTCCAACGCTCTACCATTCAGCTACCCCTGCTCCCTGCACAAATATCAAGGACTGAAGAGTCAGCCATAAGACTTGCAGCATGGTCAACCACTTAGAAGGAGAATTTGAATTTTCACCAGTTCACCACGCCTGTACTTACTGTTAAGCAGACTGCGGACGATGTTTTTTGCCGATTCCTTGTCCTGTGGGCGGCCTGAGCTGTTGATGGCTGCCAGAAGAGGCGTGGTGCCCTTCGAGTCTGGCATATCAACGTCAGCACCGGACGAGATCAGCAAGTTTGTCAATGGCAGGCTGAAGTTCATCACCGCTTCCATCAACGGTGAACGGCCGCTTAGGCTGCAAGTGTTGATCTTAGCCCCTAAAACAACAATACATATTTCATGGAACCTACTTCAGGATGAGGCTCACATTGTGAAAAAAACAAGAAGTGTTGTCTGCAGTTGATGCCACTCAGTGGTCTTTGCAAAGTCTTTTTAGAGCTTGGTAAACTTGTAAGGTTGCCACTGACTCCATGTGACTTCCACTGCCTGCCCGAAATTCACCACGCACTGCAGATCACTATGGCTCATCATGCCGCGGATATCAAGTAGATGTATATGCATTTTTGCTCATATCTTAGCAATGACAACCCAGAAAAGGCCTCACCTCTGTTAATCAAGAGGCGAGCAGCTCCTAACCTGTTCACAGCCACTGCTAGCTGTAGCGCAGTCCTTTGGTTCTTGTCTCGGATGTTGATGTCCGCTCCATTTCCGAGCAAAAAGCTGATAGTCTGAAAGTGTTGAATAAATGATGAAGTCATGGCCTTTGTTAAAGCAGTCTACTTCAAAATGGTTGACTCCAACTGTGTCAAAAAAGTGTTCCACACAGACGCTGCCAGTAACTGGTCAGTGGTCTCCCAAAAGTCTACCAGCATCTCGGCGCTCAGTAAGCTTGTAATGTTACCAATCAGCCCCTGTGATCAGGGGTTATGAAAGCTGAAAAATCTTCCTAGTCCTTCGGGCTAGCAAGATTTAAAACCAACTAGCCCGAAACCATTTCCACTAGCCCAAAAATACATTTTGTCAAATATAGACCTATTCGTAAATTAAAAAAGATTCACACCACTTTGATAACTGTTATGTTCTTTGCACTCTGCACTCACTGAGGTTTTTATGGAGAGTTGTAGCGAGTGGCTCGCGCTAAAAATAGTTACTCTCACCCCAGCGTCACAACAGAAACTGAGAGAGAGAGAGGGGGGTGGGGGGCTCGCTGACAGTACCTTGTGCATTCAGCTCTGTGAAAATAGAGCAAGCTTTGCCTCGTAATCTCAACTAGTCCGGCGGGCCAGTGGTAAAACAATTTAACAAGTCCGACGGTATTTTCACTAGTCTGTGGGCTGTCGGACGAGTCTTTTCATAATCCCATAATCCCTGGTGATTTGTGTGGCCTGCCAAAAATTTCAGTTCCCTAGATGGAGAATACGTGGGGGGAAGCTAGATTAGCTGAACTGGCAGAGCGCTGGATTGTCAATGCTTGGGTCCTGAGTTCGAATCCCAGTTAGAAGCCAAAATGTTGTGCTTCCTCCTTGCTCTGTCACAGGTATCAAAGGTATAGGTTAATCTGTATCAGACAGGTATTAATCATCTTAGTGGTGTCGCTAGTTGTAACAGCTGCTTTCTTCAGGTTATCATGTTCATCTTATCATCTTCGTAAGAGTGTATGTATGGTAGACTGCGTGTATGTTTGTCTGTCTGTCTGTCTGTCTGCATGTATGCATGCATGTGTGTATTCATGAATCATCTGAGTACTACTGTTTTATATGTGTATCACAATCATCATGAACATGATGTTTGTAAGAATGTATTGAGAATGTATGTATGACTGTGCATGTAACGGTTTTGTTACACCCAAAGCTCCAGCAGGATGTTACGTGCCAGACAAATCCTCTTTATTACTGTTATTACTATCACCATTATGTGGTGGAACACATAAAGAACCAACCAGCCAACCAACCCTAGAACCCTAGCCTTTTTTACACCAAATTATATGGACAGGACCAATACACACCTTTAACGAAGAGTGGATAACAGCAACGTGAAGCGCAGCATACCCCATCAGCTGTAACTGTTTGGTGTACCCCTCCACTTGTGCTCGCACAACACAGGGTGCACCTTCCCCTGAACACATATATACATGTATCAATTGTAAGAAAACTGCATTTAAAAATTATTTGAGTCCACCTTCAGTACTTATTACTGGTACTACTACACAGCATAGTATGCTGCAAAATATACTAATGTCCGTGTCTTCACAAATGATTACAACTGTGAATGCCATATTAATGGGAACACAGCTGATAAGACTACATTATTATGTTAATTCAGGGCTCCATAGCCAGGGAAAGTACTACTGGACATGAAAACGCTGCAAAAAATGACATTTTGAAAATGATCGTTCTGTAACTGATGAGTTTGTTGACTTGTAACTTTTTCAAACTTCGAAGTTTGACTAGTAAGTTTTCTAGTTTGGATAGTAAAAAATTGGAGTCACTAGCCAAGGGCTAAACACACACACACACTGCGCGCACGCACACACACACACACACACACACATACATACACACACACACATTATTCATGTATACAATGCTAGCTAACACAAACTTTGGCTGTGTGCTTACAATGGCAAGTGGCATTGAAGTCAAAGCTGTTCTCGGCAAGACGCTGCAACTCAGGATAATTGTTCACACGGACTGCTGCAACTGCCTCATTTTCACTTGTGTTGTTCTCCACACAAATCGCATTGCTGGGCACAGCACTGTCGTCATCATCATCATCATCGATGTCATCAAGTTTGCAACCTGCTGACAGAGTAACACATGCTAAACGGCAGTGACAAAGTTGTACAAGTCAGGTTCACAAAGAACATTCAGTGTCATCCTCATGTATCATGGGTTTAGGCTAAGTATTTTACTGCGCTCAAGCGTAGGAAAAGCTTGAGCGTATACTTAAGGCCCGATGCACACGAGCGTCAGCGTCATGATGCTGCGCGGCGGATCTCACTCCCGGCGGCAGTTTCAAGGCGCTGCCACGTGTGCATGAGATCGGCGCCTGGCGTCAGGCAACGGCATCAGTGGTGCCAGGCGGCGGAATCCTATGACGCCGCGAATAGAACATGTCCTATTTCTGCTGCCGACGCCGCGCTGCAGACTTGGTTTCAGCCAATAAGAAAGCAGTGTGGGTCAGCGCTTGCAGTGTGGCTCAGCGTAAACAGGCCGTGCAGGCGAATGACGCCGAAGCCAAGTGTGCACGCAAACGGCCCACACCGCGTGCTCACGCGAGGCGTATGATGCGAGACAGCCTTTGCTGCTTGCTTCATGGTGCTGACGCCGACGCTCGTGTGCATCAGGCCTAATAGAACTGGTGATAATAAGTAAAAACATTTGTTGAAAGAAATGACTGTATAGTGTAAGCTAACATGCATTGCAGCATATTTTCACTCACTCAGTATAGTATGGCTAGAGGGGGAAAACGTATACAAGTTATATATATACAGGGGGAGCAAATTACACCAGTATTCACTGGGACGATTGTACCCTCCCCTTCAGTCAGGTCAGCTCTCGTGATATTACCATGCTATTTTCATTGAAAGGCTCTTTGCCAGAAGGCAAAATGGGAATAAATTACAACAGATACTACACACGCACATAACACATCTTCACCATCTGCTTTAAGGCTTTCGCCTAAGTTATATTCATAAACAAAGTTAGCTGTCACATAACGTCAATTTGTGAGACCCAAATCCTGAATACATTTGCACCCTGTCCCACGCAGCTGGTGTACATTAATTCAATTCAATTCAATTCAATATAACTTTATTGTCTGTCGATGGCAGAAAATTTTCATCTGGCTCACAAACACACACACACACACACACACACACACACCCCTACATTAATTTATCTAGACATATAAATCCATACATATTAAACACAGATCCTAAAGTAATGTGTGATGTCCAAGTCTAATACTATGCTACCAAACTAAGAAATCTAAACTAAAAGATGGCAAGGGCATAGCGGACATGACACAGCTGAGGAGTAAGCACAGTTATGAAAATCTCAACAAATAAAATCTATACATACTGGGGACGGGCAGTAAACACAGTCATGAGTTTAAAATAGATACTGCTGAGGGAATGAAAGATTTCTTAAACAATTTCTTAATTTGCTCACCCTGCAAATGACTGGTATACATTCCCACCTCCCACCCCACCCCCCCCCCCCACCCCCACAGGCAAACTATACCAACTGAGCCATACTATCAAACCTTTTTTGCATTCAGGTGCTACAGGTATATCCTCAGCATGTTCATTCTCCACATCAGCCACTGAAACATCTGAATTCCTAGGACTTGGTATCTCCTCCTGCGCTGCATCCATACCTGTAAAACGATGCAGAAAATGAGTCGAGGAGACTGTGCCAAGATAGTACACATATAATTACAGTAACAGTCTCGTACAGCTGCATGTAGGAGGTAGGAGCAGTCATGGTGGCTACTCAGTGAATGTCTAGTATGAAACAAACAACAACAAAAATAAAACTCAAACCTGCAACATAAACATTTCCATGAAGAACAGAATGTAACATAAAACACATACTTGCAACAGATGTAAACAAAAAACTACACCCCCAAATTTATGTTCTTGTGTCCTCAAAATAACCAAACATGTGGATGATTACTTTGACATGCCAGTCACTAGCTTAAAGTCCTTCACAAATTGACCAACTGTGACAGTCAGCACAGCATGCATTTGGTGAGTCCCTAGGGGTCAAAGGCTGGACAGACACTGCAGCATTTGATTCACAGGTGAAAATGCACAGTGAGTGTACTGACCGTCTGCTGTTTCAAGTCTAACTTCGACCTCTGAAGCTCCCACACCTGTGGTCATCGGCTGACAACTAACGCAGCCCGTCTAGTTTCACACAACCAAAACAACCACAGCGCTTACTAACCGCGCGTGACGCTAAAAATAGCATCTGCCCCTGTAAGAAAGTTTCCTTACAAGGCTACGTCGCGTCACACTGGAATCGATCAGTCCAAATATGGACAGCATTACGGGCCACCCGTGTTTGTTATTGAGAGAACCGGCATTTTATCTTGCAACCGTGAAAATAAGGGCAGCACTTCAACGACTTGAACCACATTTTCAGACCAAACATGTACGTAACAAGAAAAAAAAACCTATCGCTTGCCTAGGAAAACGACGTGAAAAAGAAGAAAAACACGGAAAGGAAGTGGATCCCTGAGGCAATTATTTGCATGTCGATTTTAGAAATACAGCACATGCATGTGGTGTCCCGAAATTACTGCAAACACTGTTGATATACATATTACTATTTTAGTAATCTCGTTTCTTCTTATGAATATTGCAGTTATGGAATGACACGACATAAACATTCTTTCCTAGTTGGGCAGTCATACATGGACACGGAATGATCCCCAGTGATGCGGTATATTGATGTGTGAAAATTAGGAGGAATATTAAACGACTTATCGCCGGTTCTCCAAATATTCAGAGCACGCACTTCAATTCGATGACAGTTAATGTGTCAGTAGAGTGGAGCCCTTGCCGACGATACAAACCATTTCCCTGACAAGCTGACGCGGTCACTGGAAGCAGACGACAGTAAAATGCATCAGGGGACACAACTCTTGGGTTTGGTTTTCGGACGAAAATTACTCGGTCATTCCCCTTGTCACAAGGCATCACAATAATTATTGACAAATTGTTCACCACAGTCAGTAGCTTTCTGTGTCTGGCACTGAGTCAGTCTCGAACCGCAGCTGTTGGACACCAGACACAACTACGGTGTCTCTCGACATTGGTGAGCGATGCATTTGAATTTGTCAGGATGCCAGTGTAGGTCAGTTTTAACACTTACTTAGTGGTCATCCGGGTCTGTCCGAGTCCATAGCGCCGCCCGGGTACGGATTAACTGTCGGAGGGATAAACAAACAAACAAACAACTTGAAACAGCATCAGCAGCAACAACAGCCGAGCGCTCACACAACAAGAACTACTTCTGACTGTGGCAGGGAGATGGTTGTCGTGACTCAAACAGAATGCAAGCTGCTTACTTCTTTTTAAAGTAGTGCACACACTGACCTCCCAACACACCCGGCTCTCATTCTGCAAGATGATTAAAGGGACCTACTTCAGCATGAGGCGTGACTGACTCCGAGCCCATTTCGTCAAATTCAGTAAGCGTTACTTTTGCTTAGTAGCTTCCACCACTGCCGTACTGGGTCAGTTTTCTTCCTCCCAAAGTCCGAGTCTGTTTAGAGCTCTGTAATCTTGTAATGTTGCCAACGACCCCATGTGACCTTTACGACCTGCCCCAAATTTTAGTTCATCGGGACGGACTGCAAACCGCTAGAGCGCATCGTGCCACAGCGGATATCCATTAGATGTGTGTGTGTGTGTGTGTGTGTGTGTGTGTGTGTGTGTGTGTGTGTCAGTTCCGGCGGACTGAGCGGGCCCCCGCCTCCATTGTTGGACTTGGACTGAGCGAGCGGTTGCCGTGCATTTTGGCATATATCTTGGCCGGCAAACACGACCCGGGTAACTGGCTCTAATTTTGCACATGATCATGCTTTTGTCAACATAATCAGCCAAGGTAGAGATGTGGGGAGGGGGGGGGGGGTAGGTGTGTGGCGCGGAGAAGAGGTGAGAGGAGAAGGCGGGGTGGGTGGGGAAAACCCGAGTGTCGCCGGGCGGCATGTGAAGGCCTGTACAATCGCCTTCCGTCGATTTGGTGTTGTGCAACCGCTTTCCTGCTGCTCTGACATCGGTTCCTAACACCAGACAGAATACACAAAAATGCAAGATTGTGACGTCAGTGGTGACCGTGAACTTTAAAAAAAAAAAAAACGCCACAGGCATTATACATACACTCCTGACCAAGAGCACATTACTGGCCGGACCGATTATTCTGATCTACCGATCGAGCTTCACACACTGAAAACACACGCAACTGAGTTCCGCATACTGCAGGCTCTCACAGTTCCACACAACAGTTGAAACTGGAGAGTGGAGTATCGGTTTTTACGCCGCCAGGCACAGGACGAGAACGATCAATAAGCCCCAGCAGACTATGTGTCCGTGTCACCAGATTTTCATAATTTATGCGGCCGCGGCCTCGATCGATGCTGCCTGCCTGCCGCTGCGCACTGTTGCTGCTGTATGAACGGTGCTGTGTCGGTCTCTTGTCCACGCCGTCGGCATTATACTAAATGACTATAGCATAGCGTGTACCGTGTATAGTTGCTGTTCTTGGCGATACTGCGCTAGTTCCGGAGGGCTAGACTGAGGCACTGCCGCCAATGGCACATCGTTTTCGCCAGCTCAGAGTTGGGTTCGTTCCAGTTTCAGTATCGCCAGAGACAGTCTTCAGCCGCGCACGCACAACTACACACCATTGACGTATCAACATTGTAAAAAAAAGGAAACGAAAAATCTATGGTGATCTGGTCTTGTTGACTCTAAACTTGAATAACCGACTGTCGTGACATGTTGTATTGGTAGGTGATGCTGTGTGACAGTTGTTAGTTGCCTGTAGACCCGTGAGTCGTGACCGGACGTGACCTCGCAGACCGCCGCGTGACAGCGGAGGACCACACACTGCTTCCAGCTCGTGCTGAGAGGGTCCTCTGGAATTCTGGGAAACACGGCAGCCATCATTGTTCACTCACCATAATTTGTGTGGTGTGTGATTCATCCACACACAGTGGTGGTTGTACTGTTATCGGACCGGTGTACAGTTGTATCTGCTGAGCACCACGGATGGCTGATTTGAACACAAACACTCCAGATTTTAGTGTGCACGGTAAGTACCTAAGGTTAAGGAAAACATTTTGTATATGCTTATAGGATACTATGACCCACTATCGTTGAAAAGGATCTACTTGAAATTTTCTTACTGGGAAAGGATCATTTTACTTTTTAGAGTAATTGGGAAAAACGAATGACGTAATGTTAATTTTGGAAGTGAGCCAGGATTCAGATATTCACGTTGGGAAATTAATCGATAGCCAACACCGAAATTTGCCCACTGGAACCATCAATTTTCCCTGGATGCAAACAGTGGTTCAGGAACAGTTCGTGACGACTGGTGGTCTTCTCATCCCTTTTCAACACCTCTTTGACTATTTCTCTGTGTCTGTGGCATTGTGTTTGTCCTGCTCTGTCAGTGGTATGCCATGGGCATTTTCTTTTTCTTTTTTTTTATTCTGTTTTTTGTAGCCATGGGCATTTTCAATAACTTAAGTACCCTTGGACTTCCATATTAGTTTGAGCGTAAGTGCGACCTGTTTTCAGCGTAGTTTTGGGGGAATTGTCTAACGATAATCACTCATATCCGATGAGATATATATTTTTGAAACGTGAAAAAGCACTGAAGCAACAAAGGGGTAGTGGCAGTTTGATGTCAACCGCTTCAGTTTACCAAATAACTTGGAGCTAAGGGACGGAGGGGTGTGTGGTGGGGGTTCTCAGTGTTGTAAAATGGAGGTTAGTTAGTTAGTTAGTTATTTAGGGCTTAACGCCGCGCAAGCAACAAAGACTAATTCGCGGCTCATGAAAGTCCCTTCCTGCCAGATCCCATAAAAATTCCCACTTTATAACAAGATGTAAATAAATATGAAAAATCTATCGGGGAAAAAAAAATTGGTTGGTCAGTGAAAGACTGAATGTTTGAAGTCTATAATTTATAGAACAGGTTGACCTCTTTCAGGAAACTGAAGATGCTGTCGGGAGGAACATCCCTGAACAGCACCTTCAGTGAATCTGCACAATAATGTTTGGCATTACTGACTGACTCGGGTAATAGGAATGTGAGTACACAGGCCAAAAGGACAACGGGGTGAAGGTTACAGGGAAGATTTACAGAAACCAACTCTGTGAAATGAATTGATGTTTTCGAAGACTGAGCTTGAAGGAACACAGTCCGACATAGCTTTGAAGGGATTTGGTTAAGGCGTTCGGTCTGCGGAGGTGCCGGGTTCGAATCTTGCCTCTCCCGATTGAATCAGATGCACGTGAGACTCGTTTGCGGTGCCTGTATTGCATTTCTGTGCATAAATATTACGTGTGCACGTTAAAATTCCGTTTCCAAACGGAAGGGGCTGCGGAATGAAAGTGCAAGGCTAAAAATGGGTAGCTCTGGTCTAACAACGCACGGCGATGAACATCACAGTTTCCAGGAGGGGGGGGGGGGGGGGGGGGCGGGGGGCTGTTCAATTTCCCAGTAATTACCACTATCAACGCTTTCTATGCTAAAGTCAAGTTCCTACCAAGTAAATTCGGAGTTGTGCGCCATTGGCCTCACCAAAAAAAAAAAAAAAAAAAATCATATTTAATTCAGTCTGAATGGATTGAAATTTAGCTTCAAGGGAGTGTAGCACTTTGATTATCCTCGTGTTTGCTGAAGTAAGAGCCGCTAAGGAACTGCTAATCTTGTCTGATTCTCTGTAGATTCTCACCAACAGGACCAAAACCGAAAAAGAGCCAAAAAACCTGGGATACTCGTGCGCCGCGGTAGGAAATGTGTTAAGTAGTCTCAAACGGGCCAGTTAGCTGTCTTATCGCTGTTGCCCTGTTAGCTATGCCGGTATAATGTAATCGACAGTGCATCTTTGGCGTCCACCACATCGCTGAAAAGCACACACATTCTCTATACAGAGTCAGCTATCAGTTGATAGTCACGTGCAAGTAAATCCTAGAAGCTGACTACGACTGGTGTACACACTTCAGACGAATTAGCACACAAACGACCGTCTGACTCAGAAACATAATCCCCAGGGCGCCCCAGACGTGATCAATAGAACGCAAGCTGGTTGGACAGTGACTCGACGACAGAGGTCTGACCGGTCATTTTGCTCGTGTAACTTGTAGAACTACTGACCTTTGGAAAGGACTCCCCTAAAGAAACTTTTTTTTTTTTTTTCATTTTTTTTTTTTGCTGCCCCAACTCTTTGCCAACTCCAGTGGTGTTCCTCCCAGGTAATGGGTAGAATCCACGGAGGGCTCGGAAGCTGGGACAATTTTTATTTCATTATGCATGATGATGGAGATGAGGATGATGGTAAGATGATGCTATGGAGGTCTGTGTGGTTTGGGACTGCTGGACAGGGCCGCATTCCACGCTTCCTGTCATAAATATCCCGGCATTAACCAGGCCCGGGAACTACGGCACCTGCGGTGCCGGCCGTGTAATCATCCACATCATAAGACGTGTCATACCAAGGGAAGCACCCCCAAAGTCGCACCCGTGAAGTGGGTGAAACTCGGCTGTGTGGCAACAGCCTCCCCATTGGGTCCATAGCACACCCGCTCTGGGTAGGAGCCGACCTAGGTAGGAAAAATCCCGCTTGTCTCGGCTGGGATTCGAACCCGGGTTTCCCGGTCCATGGTCCGAAGTGCTAACCACTACACTACGGGGGCCGGTCCTAAAGAAGCTATTGCTACCAGTATAAGGCTTTAGAAAGGGAAAATTCTGTTTTGGAACAGTTGTGCTTGTGACTGCGCCTGTCCGCCCTAAATAGCCTATCGTGGAGATTAGTATGGTTCCGAATGCAGCACACTGACTTTTGACGGCCGTGCAAACTCAACCGTCCGTATTCGACATCGGTCATTCTTTTCGATTGTCGTGAGCGACACTGTCACCGGATACTGTGTTTCGGCTTCAATCAGCTGAACGCAAGCCTGTGATGATGATGATGATGATGATTGGCCATTTTGTGTATAGCGCTACAAGAAAACTTCCGTGCAGTAAGCATGCTCACGGCGCCTCTGGAGTGGAATAAAGATTAAAGTGTGTGTGTGTGTGTGTGTGTGTGTGTGTGTGTGTGTGTGTGTGTGTGTGTGTGTGGTGTGATGCTAAACAGCACCAAAACAGCTCAGAATGGTCAGTAAGCCTAAAAATGGTAGTAAAGGGGCCTTGAAGCACTGCAAATGACTTCTCTGTAATCCTCGTATGAGACGGCATATGGCTTGTTACGTCCATGGGTGTAATCACTTTTATTACCGGTACTAGGAGAATGGTCATAGCACGGCAGCTGCTGAGCACTGTGGACATGGTTTGGGAGGAGCTGGCATTGATTGCCAGGCATTGGCTCATGAGATAATTGAGAAATCAATAGTAGAGGTTGTGAAAGGGACGGTTCGTTTGGTACTCTTTAGTGTTGCGGCACTGGTGATGAGATAAACAGAAAAATCAGCAGAGTCCGGTCGAGATCTGGGCCCGCATGTAAAAGTCGGGGTTAGGGAGTTTAGCCCCGGGTTAGACTCTAACCTCGAACTAAACTAGCTGTAGGGTTAAATTTTCTGTTGTTTTTGTTTTAAATCAGGAAGCGAGTCCACTCCAGCAAGGTGCCTATGCCTTCATAGAAGGATATTTGTCTTTCTTTCTTCGCTTCCTTTTTTATATAATTTTGTTTTGGGGTTTCTTTTGTCCTAGTCTGGGTTAGGCCCGTAGCCGTGGGTTAAATTAATCTCGAGTTTTACAAACGGGCCGGGAAGTCTTTATATAAGGTCTTGTATTGGGGGTCTATAAAGTTTGGAAAGCTGTGTTCGTTACTGGGTACTGCTTATGTCATGTTAGCATTGTTCACACAGTTTACAATGACATCGTTATAAAGAAAGAGTGTAGTAACGCAAGGACGTGGAGCGGTGGACTTTCATTGCGCGGGTCGTGAGTTCGAATCCTGGCTGGGGGCAAATCTTTGTGCTGGCTTATTCTCGTTGCCCCGTCTTTGATACCATCCATATGTGGTGAAAAAGGACGTTAAACTCCCAAAGACATGGTGTTTAATTATTGAACGGTTTGTTGAGGTTGTCGTTGCGGATTTGGGGGGGGGGGTGTCGTCAGAACACCAGTAATTTAACTTACCACCTCACTACACCTGGCTTCTCTTGTTGTTTGTTGTTGATTCTGCTTGTTAAGGCTACGACAGCATTAAATTCCAATCTGCAACTGGAAGGGGGAGGGGCTGATTAAGCTAACATTTCGTAACAGACAGCCGTCAAAGGACAGGTGATTTAAAGCACACGTCTAATTATGTTTATTTTTATTGCTTTGTTAAACGAGATCTTCAGAAACTAGGCGCTAATGAAAATCCACGTAACTAGTAGTTCTAGTACTACTACTACTACTACTACTACTACTACTACTACTACTACTAGTGGCAATGGAGGCGAATGGAGGCTTTCGCCAGCATTTTTTGGGGGGTGGAGGTCGGTGTCAACTGTTACCTGGTTTGAAACTGTAATTGCCTGCAGCCAACGCTTAGATCCAGCGAGTCTCGTACACACGAGTTTTATCCTTCGGTAAATTACAAACTTCAAACGTTTTAGAAACTTGGATACCACATTTTCGACTCTAACGACGGGACCCCTTCATCTAGCAGTGTAATACTATGTACACCTGATCTAATCAAAACCAGACCAAAGCACACAGCAGGTGACCAACCAGATAAATTAGTTTAGCAGCCCAGAGTTTAAAGGCACATTTTTAAAGAGTTTTAGGCTCTTTTCGTAGTGTCTGCCTTTGTACCGCTTAGACACCTGCACAGCGACAGCATCTCAAATGCCGGTGCTGAGACAACAGAAGGGAACGCGTGGCGCGGATATTACAAGGACTGAGCGAGAGGTTGAAGGGGGGGGGGGAGGGCTTATCGAAATGGAGGCCCTTATTCCGTTGCTATGCCGCTTCAAAAGTCAGTTTCGTCGACGACTGCTTGCTCTCGTCTGTTATTTTAAAACATATACACATCTTTACAAGTCGGTGTCTTGGTGGTAAACGGCTCCTTGTAATCGTTTCTCGCTCAGTGTCAAAAAGCAAACTGAGCTGTGAAATCATCATTAGCTTGCTTTACGTCCTATGGCTTTTAGCCCTAAAGGACAAGTTGTTCCTGACATGTGTCTTTGGCTGCTTGGATGGGCGAGTGTCTTTGGGGTGGATGAGGGCTGTTTTGCTTAGCTTTGGGCGAAAGCTGTGAAATCAGCCTCTCCTTGGCTTCTATACGGGTTTCAGGGACGCTGAAAACTCTGTAACTGTGACAAAGTTGACTGTGCATTTTGCACAGTCGGTGTGTGTGTGTGTGTGTGCGTGTGTGTGTGTGTGTGTGTGTGTGTGTGTGTGTGTGTGTGTGTGTGTGTGTGTGTGTTGTAAACGCACTGTTCGTGGCTTTTTGTTAAGATTGCCGACCTTTAAGTCGTGGCTGGCACGGCAGGATACTTTAACGTGTCAGATCGACTCTCAGAATCAGCTCATACTGGTTGTGGTACTCCGTGCTTATCAGCTGATGGTGGCGGGAGGCTCTGACTATTCCACTGGTGCTGAAAGGCGGTTTGGCGGGAGTGGATGATAGGCGAGCCACCCCAACGTAGCGCGATCGATTTTGGCCTTGCTCTGCTGGGGCTGAATGCACAGTTTGTCACTGTAGTACACCCGTTTCAGTCTATGAATAATGATGCCGAACACGGAACGGGTTGCGCAACACACAGTGGCAAAGTGTACAACTGTGACATGAATGAACTTCGCAGATCAGTAGAAATTCATCAACTGAATGCTCCATCGAATGCATAGTTATGCAAGCAAATGATTAAAAGACTGACCGAACCTGCCCCTGTTGTGTAGGGGTTAGCACTGCGGACCATGGACCGGGAGACCCTGGTTCGAATCCCAGCCAAGTCAAACGGGAAGTCCTAGGTCGGGTCCTACTCAGAGCGAGTGCGCTATGGGTCCACAGCCGCCGAGACCACTCCACGGGTGCGACTTGGAAGGTGCTTCCCGTGTTATGATACATCTTGCGATGTGAATGATTGCACGGCCGGCACCGCAGGTGCCGTAGTTCCTGGGTGTGGTTGACGCCGGGGTACAGTTTTCATGGCCCTGTCGCCGCATTCCAAATCACATGGGCCTCCACAACATGATCATACTATCATTCTCACCCTTATCATCACGCATAATTCAAAAAATTCCCCAGCTTCTGAGCCCTCTGTTGATTCCAGCCATGACCTGGGAGGAAAACCACTGGAGCGGACGAAGAATTGGGGGAGGGGGAGGGGGGAGGCGGGGGGGGGAGGGAACTGACATAGTAGTGCAGCTTTTTTTTTTTTTTCTTCGGCAGCAGTAGCAGCAATATCACTATCTTCAACAATAACATCAACAAACTCGACAATCATCGGTATTTAACTTGACACTAAAGCGTCTCTTTTATTCACGATTGTCTTAATTCTTTAAACATGTTCATACTGTCAACTTCCTCTACGAAAATGATACTATAATTCTAAAAAAACAGCGGCGGACATATTCATATAATGCGGCATAGATTAGTCATATAGACTCAGAGTGGCGTGTAGTTGTTGTGCTAGTGTGCTGGCAGCCTGCAGGGTCCTGCCAACAATAATTATTATCGCCCGCTCCCAAGAGTCACAGAGTGGTGGTGTACAGTGCTCAGATGGTGACACCATTCCGCAACGAGAAAGAAGAATTAGTGACAACTGTTGTTTCCATGTAGGCCTATATGTCAGAGTGTGTTATTGTGTCAGTTTACGTGCATCGTCAGAGTGTAAGTAGCTAAGCGAAGACGATAGGTTGCACAGGCCAAAGAACACAATTGCACGAGGTCTCATAATGGCTCTGTATTCCCTATTAGCCTCAGGCATCATAGTCACCCCTAAAAATGCACCAATCTAGAAACAAAAATTACCATGCACAGACACCATTCACTGCAAGGGCACGCACCTGACAGGAGTAATGCACGCGTGCGTGCGTGCGTGTGTGTGTGGGGGGTGGGGGTGGGGGGCAGGATGAGGGGGGGGGCGTAAGAGGGGGGGGGGGGGGTAAGCAAACAAGGGAGCCTTCCCAGCGTGGCAAGCATTACAAAGCACCAGCTGATTAACCATGACTAGGGGAGTTGGTTTTGCTTAAGCAGCATTGGAATAGGACACTTTTCGCGTACGCGTAAAGTTCCCCTAGGCTGGAAGTGCTCCAGAGTCGTTCAGGTTTGGGGAGTCCATCATTTCGGACACTTCTCGGCCGTAGTTGTGCCACTGTCTCTCGCCTTGGTATCGGTAGCTGCAGTTACTGAATTAGTCAGACGCATCAGGCTGTAGACAGGACTCCCGTCAGAATCAGTCCACCTCTTATCGTGTTTTGTCAGCATCTTTGTCCCGAGCTGAGTGACCGCATTGTTCGTGTTACTGACTTGTGTCGTGCTGTGCGTGTGTGTGCCAGCGCTGTTGGCGGATTTATCGTTATTGTCGTTAGTACTCGCTACCTACTCTCTGTTGCTTCTGCTTACTCGGGGGGGGGGGGGGGGGGGGGGGGGGGGGGGGGGGGGGGATCTAGTGGTCAAGACCCTGCTACCAGTGTGAGAGGCCCGAGTCGCAGTTGGATCATAGGAGGTGTCTGGCTCCATTATGATTCATTCGAGTGCTCTGGTTTCCTCCCTCTCTGCTTTTGATATACCCTCCCCCCCCCCACCCCCAACAACAACAACAACAAAAAAACCAACAAAAAATCAAACCACCACCACCAACAACAACAACAAACAAACAAAAAACAACAACAGCAACAAAAACAACAACAACAAACAAACAAACAAAACAGCAACACCACCAACAACAAAAACCCAAAACAAAACAAAAACAACAACAACAACAAAACTCCAAAAAAACCAACAAAAACAAACAAACAAACAAAACAAAAAACACAAAACCAACAACAACATGAGCAACAACGACTCTGTAGGTATCTATCTGCGAGACTGGAGGCCATGTAGCAGGAAAGGAGACTGATTTCCAGTCAAGACTACAGACTCTGGCCGGGTTTCAAGTCTGGATCGATATTGGGAGGCCGTGAATTTAAAACGCTCAACGTTCAAATATCATTTGTAGCGTTCCTTTAGCGCCGGGCGGGCACAGTATTGCATTTCCAAGAACAACGGTCCAGTCGACAGAAAACGGTCTTTTTATATCGCGGGTGCGAAGCAAAGCGGACGGGCTTTTTACGAATTCAGTCGAAGATTTTTTTCCTTCTCGTACGCTGACGGTCGGGGGTTCTCTCCGGGTGCTTTGACTTCCTCCCCCTCTGCTTTTGAAATGTTCAGCCCACCAAATCTGAAAATAAATGCAATTCTAAATTCCGAAACTTAAATAGCTGAGCCGACCCTTTGCACCACGTGATTGTAATGTGTTCATGTCCAGTGTGTGAGAGAATGCGTGTGATTCACGTGAGCGTGCGTGTTGGGTTTAGCTCGCGGCGCTTTGAGCCAGTTCAAGAAATTGGGTAAAGCGCCTACACAATACACAGTTAGTAGTAGTAGTAGTAGTAGTAGTAGTAGTAGTATACTCGAATTCAGTAGTTTGGGCGGCGATTGCTCTCATCTAAAGCCGTTAGTTTGAATCACGAACACTGAAGCTGATATCTTTACATTGTAGTAGCGTGTTAGTAAAAACCATTTTCTGGTTTATAAAGGGCCACTGTGATATGTGATACCGATTTATGTTTGTTTTACCTAATTTTTTAAATTTTTTTTACGCTTTTTTTTTTTTTGTAACCGGGAGTTCGATAAATTAGCATGAAGGTGCAGCGTCTCCTGCATGTCCTAGGTTTATATTGCCCCGTGGAGCAGTTTATATCATTTGTCCAACGTTACATTTTTGTTTTGTTTTTTCAAGTAGTGCAGGCACTCGTATCCGCAAATTAGTCTTTGTTGCTTGTGCGGCTTTAAAACTTACTCGTTCACTCATTTCATGGTTTCCGGGCTGCTCATCGGGGTTTTCTCCAAGTCCTCCGGCTTATCCTCCCCCAGGGGAAAAGACAATGAAAGCTAGCTAGGTAAACTGATGGCAGCCTGCGACGCGCTTCCTCCGCATAAAACGTGCGTGTTCTGGATAAAGCCAAAGACAGTTAATGCGGTATTCACGGCCCATAATTATCGCGTTTATGTTCTAGTTCCCTCCTGAAGTCGGTGCAGTGTCTTTGAAAATTTGCAGCAGAGAGTTGGGACTGGGGTTCCACTGTATGCAGCCCGCCGATAACCCCTAGGGGGGTCTATCCCTGGTTCACTTGCTGATAAAGCAAACATTTCAAGTCTGCGGCGTATGATTTGAGCGCCAGTGGATACTGGCCCATGTTAGTTTAACATCTGGCCACAGCGGCACTAAATCACCACTGTATGATCATCCTACCTTGTTAATGGGGCCTCCCCTTGGGCTGCAGGCCAGAGTAGAGCGATGTGCAGGGCTCAAGCAGTATGCTTTGAGACAGGCAATGAGGTTCATTAGATGGGTTTTCATGCAGATTCAGTACTTTGCTGCATCTCTGCCCAGTGCCGCTTCTTTCAGTCGCTACGCTGAATTAACACAAAGCTGTTTCTTTATGGAGGGTTGTATGTCAGCCGCTGTGGTCGATCTGTGCGATATGAAATTATGAGCAAGGCGGAGTGTGGGTGTTCTATTTAATGCATCCCTACCACTTAGACACCGTAACAGTGACGGCGTCTGACAGTACTGCTGGCACTAAGCCAACAGAAGCGTACTCGATGGCGTCGGCGGCGACCATATAGAGCGTTCCAGTAGTCAGTGTACAACAGTCGTAGAATTTGAATGTTCGACCGCTCCCGCAAAGTATAACAACACTGTATCGCATTAAGAGCTGTACTAATCATCAAGATAGAGTATTTCGAGCGTACGGGCGCATTCACGAATGAAAATGTTTCAAAATACAAGTTGGCCCAGCAAAGGTGAAATAAGCCCGTTTAATCAGTGGCACAAAATAGTGACCCTCCACCACGAAATGAGTCTTCTTGTGCTATTTGTTCATGTTACAAGACGTCTCATTTCGTGGTGGAGGGTCACAATTTTTATTTAATGACGATACAATGACGACTGACGGCGATAACTGCATCCTAAGCATAATTATATTTTCGTCCGCTTGCGCCGTAGTAATCGGGTGTTCTCGCTGTCTCGGTCAGCCACTGAAGGCCTGTCTGCCGCTGGCGACAACGTTCAGCCCGGCGTCCGTTTCACAGTGTAGCGAGTAATGTCATGCACTGATGCAGCAGAGCAGAATGTATCCGTCTGAATCTAAAATGTCAAACGAGCTATCACAAGGGTGAGTTGTTGGACACAGTTTCAGAATGCTGTCCAGTTTCAAAACGTAAGGATTTGATGATGGTAAGTTTTTTTGTAATTTACATCTACTCAGTAGTTTTGACATTAGTTTTGGGCAAAGCATAAGAAAACAACAAGCAAACAAACAGAACAGGAAAGAAAGAAAGAAAGAAACTAACTAACAAGCAAACAAACAAACGGTCTATGTGCCGTCTTTGTGTTTCACACTGTCGGTTTTAATTTTGGGTAAGAGCTGATAATATGCAGCCAAGCATCGCACACACACACACACGCACGCATGCACACGCACACACACACACACACACACACACACACACACACACACACACACACACACACACACACACACACACACACTAACTCTCACGAGTCATAGGCGGCTACGATGCTTGACTAACATCAAGTTTACCAAAACACCTGTTCAAGGCCTTTACTACAGTTATGTATGGGGATCACTTTCATCCAGCACAACCACCGCTTGGATTGTGTTACCGTACACCAACAACCGATGCCATGGCTCTCAGATTCTTTGTTCGTTGGCTGTCCTACCTAGTAACACATCACACGTGTACAGTATCGAAATTCAACACTACTGCAGAAAGGAGGGCACAGTACACTAACATTGAAAAGAATCCTATAGTACGTAATTACACCGTGGAAGTCTCTTTGTTTTCTCCATGCAGTCACTGGACGCATTAGGGTAATGCCTTGATTTTTCAGGTCACTGAAACAATAGACTCGGACGACTTCACTCAGCAAGACTCGCGGCTAAAACCCCGCCTCTTTACTCTGCCGTGTATTCAGCTGGCAAAACGCAGTACGTCCATGACGTCATTTTCTGGGGATGAACGAAATGGACTCAAATGACGTCAATTGACTGACTCTTTCAGTGTTTACGTCATATCAAACTACACGTGCTTCCCTCGTTGTATGGCCAATAAATAAATAAATAAATAAATTGCCAGACCATGCCATGTGTTCTGCTCATTATGCCGCGGGACGCGATTGGCTGAATTCTGGGGCTCGACCCTTTTGATTGACAGGTATGGAGTCGTCCATTCAGGCCCGGGAAAATGTCGCACACTGAAATAACCCAATAACAATCCAAAGTATACAACAATGTTTCTAACAGTATTTCTCAGGTTAAAAACAAAACAAAACAAAACTGCTATTGAACTTGCGAGTAGAGGTAGAAAGGGGAAGGGTGTTGGGGCTATTTCGAAATTGGACATCGTCGCGAAGTAGTACACAGTGCATTGACACTGCAAACGGCACTCGTAATAATGACACTACGAATGATGGTCTTCCTGTTTTGACCTGACGGGAACAGGTGAAGATTTATAATGGTGTTGACCTACCGAGTCAGGATAAAACGCATTCCCAACGCTGACTGCTCAGTCCCTCTCTCACATCGTTTCAGTGCACACGCAAGTTCCGCCCTTGTGGCTTGATGCCTGACGCAGGGGATGTAAGTTTGCAGCAGTGATCTCTGTAGAACTCAGTTTACGTGAGTAGATGTTGCAACGGCAAGTTTGAAATCGGATCTTTTGGGCAGCAACTTTTTACCGCTGGAAACAAAGGCCATTGTCGTCGTTTCTCTTTCCCACACACGCGCGCGCGCACAGACAGACAGACAGACAGACAGACAGACAGACACACAGACACACACACACACACACACACACACACACACACACACACACACACACACTTCATATTCTGCCTGCAAAAACAACAACAGCTGACAAAAAAAAAAAAAAAAAATGAAGAACCAGCTATCAGGAATTGACGAATTAAATTATATAATATTCATTATGGTCAGTTCAGGTCTGCTTCCCGCTTGTTCAGTATGGTCTTATTAGTACTGAGTAGGTCTCCAGTTAGATTACACTGAACACGCTTATCATCATATTGTTGTAGGAGTGGATGAAACAATGCCACGTCATGAGACCCTGGAAACTGACCCCCTAGTCGCGTACCGTCAAAGCAACATAGACAGAACTCCTGTGCGCAAAGAAACTCTGCTACTAGCTAGTTTCTACCTGTATAGTCGCCACTACATCTTTAGCGTTGAGTCAGTGTGTGTAGCTGCGGCAGGTACTGTACTTGAGTTGCTTAGTCTTGCGTCGTGAGTTGAAGCCACTTACCGACCAGCAGTTTATAAACACAGTGCTCAGAAACAAAACAGAGAAGGAGCTGCTTTTAGCTCGCAACGCGTGGTGAAAGTTTATAAAAAGTTTTCAGAGTCCGGTTAGACACCACAGCTGTGGAGAGTCCAAAGCGGCGATGCGCTGAAGTCTGCTGTGCCAGTTTCCTTGCTGGTACTGAGGAAGGATCTGACTGAAACCTGACCAGTAAGTTTCTACGCCTTATCAGTCGGTGAAGTATATATTCATGGACGTACTTTGCAGGGGGTTGTACAGGAATGTTTTACTAAACGCTCAGAGAGCTTTGGGTCGAGTGATTCAGAGATGGTTTGAGATTCAGTTGGTACCAGTGATATCTGTGCGTCTGTAAGACTTGGAAACGGCTGCAGTTCAGTTTCAGGACTAAACATATGCAGGTAACTATGAGCCTAACAAATTGTTTCATACATCAGATCGTTGACCAACGTGGGGTGTTGGTATTTTCAGAACCGGCCACGTCAGTGCAAATTCAGTCGCTGACTGACCGAGTTTATGAATATTTTCTGAAGATTTCCGCCTTGGCAAAGAGTTGGAACAACGGCAGCTGCTAGACATGGAAACCTGCAAAACAAGTGCGGGGTCGGAACTATGAGTGGCAAATGGCTTCATATATCAACTTATCGACCAACACATAGGCTGTTGGTAGGTTTACCTGCTAATTCGCGGGTCAGGTTTGTAAATATATGGCGGCTAACAATTTCTTTGGCAAAACTGGAACACCAGCAGCTGCTGCTGTTCTCGATCGTGACATTGATATAGTGGTGCTTTCAGGATGTCGGAAATCATAATGTTGTTATTGTGTCTGTCTCACAACTTGTGTTGAAGGAGTTATTGTGTAGCAGCTTATGTTGCACACTCGGAAAACCAGTCTTGACCTCATGGAAAAATTGATGCCAATCTCACATACGCAATTGCTTTCCTTTCCTTTCCTTTTACTTCATAGTACTTTGCGTTACTTTACTTTGCTGCACTGTACGGTACTTTGTGGTACTGTACGGTACTTTATGGTACTTTACTGTACTTTACGGTACTTTGTGGTACTGTACGGTACTTTATGGTACTTTACTGTACTTTACGGTACTTTGTGGTACGTTACGGTACTTTATGGTACTTTACTGTACTTTACGGTACTTTGTGGTACTGTACGGTACTTTATGGTACTTTACTGTACTTTACGGTACTTTGTGGTACTGTACGGTACTTTATGGTACTTTACTGTACTTTACGGTACTTTGTGGTACGTTACGGTACTTTATGGTACTTTACTGTACTTTACGGTACTTTGTGGTACTGTACGGTACTTTATGGTACTTTACTGTACTTTACGGTACTTTGTGGTACTGTACGGTACTTTATGGTACTTTACTGTACTTTACGGTACTTTGTGGTACTGTACGGTACTTTATGGTACTTTACTGTACTTTACGGTACTTTGTGGTACTTTACGGCACTTTACTTTACGGTGCTTTACTTTACGGTACTTTACTTACCGTACTTTATCTACGGTACTGTATGTTACTTTGCGGTATTTTACGTTATTTTACGGTACTTTGCGGTATTTTACGTTATTTTACGGTACTTTACGGTACTTTATGGTGTTCTGTGGTACTTTACGGTACTCTAGTTTACAGTACCTTTATCCGCAGCTTGTGTAGTCCCTTTGGTCATTTTAACACTCACAACTGGTATTCAATCAATTAAGTGGTGTTCATAAGTGCGGCAAGGTGACGCAACCCAAACCACTGTGGACGTTAAAAACACAGTAGATGTAGTGATTCAGTTTCTGGTGTAACAATTTAGCCTAGAAAAAAAAAATGTGTCGCACACTGAAACAGTTTCTGTTTAGTTCTTCCGCGTATAAATGGCAACCCAATAACGATATAAAGTAAAACAGGTGGTGTGTTCCTAACAGTGTTGCTCCGTTAAGCGAAAAGTTAGCACATGTAGTATTAAAGTCTGAGACTGACGAACAAACAGACTTCAGCAAATATGACAGGTCTAGTGACGCAGAGATACAGCTTTGTCGCAGAAAATTGGCTTTGTGTTCATAACAACACTTGACTTGTGCAGGACGCGTGTCTCTGGCTGGACACGTATGTGCACACATGACACTGTAAAGATTACGTCTTATGTAAAACACGGGGGTGTAAATCACAGTGGAGGAGAGCGTTTCTGGTGCTACTCGATTGTTTCGGCGATGATATGTTGCTTTAATAATAATAATAATAAGGCGCCCGTCTCTGGAGGACAGACTCAGAGCGCACACACCCACACACGCACCCACACACACCACGCACATACGCACGCACGCACGCACGCACGCACGCACGCACGCACACAAATACAACACACGCACGCACGCACCTACCCACCCACCCACCCACTTACACACACACACACACACACACACACACACACAACACGCAGGCATACGCACGCACGCACGCACGCACGCACGCACGCACGCACGCACGCACACAAATACAACACACGCACGCACGCACCTACCCACCCACCCACCCACCCACCCACACACACACACACACACACACACACAACACGCAGGCATACGCACGCACGCACGCACGCACGCACGCACGCACGCACGCACGCACGCACGCACACAAATACAACACACGCACGCACGCACCTACCCACCCACCCACCCACACACACACACACACACACACACACACACACACACACACACACACACACACACACACACAACACGCAGGCACGCACGCATGCACGCACGCACACACACACACTCCAGAGGGTCCCAGTTATCTATGGAAAAGCCTGACGGAACAGGTATGTTTTGAGTTGTGATTTAAAGGCTAACAGTGTGGGGACATCACGGAGGGCAGAAGGCTTTTACATAAAGCTATATGTTTGGAATATGATCGTGCATAGTTGCATTGTTGCAACGCGGTAGTGAAAGTCGTTGTCTGGCTGAGAAACGGCCCCTTTGTCAGTTTGACCAAAGTCCGTTGGAAACACCCGGTGCTACTCAAATTTGAAAATGGAAAAACTCGGTGTTATTGTTTGTGATTACTCTGTCTGGTGCTACTCAAATTTGAAAATGGAAAAACTCGGTGTTATTGTTTGTGATTACTCTGTCTGGTGCTACTCAAATTTGAAAATGGAAAAACTCGGTGTTATTGTTTGTGATTAATCTGTCTGGTGCTACTCAAATTTGAAAATGGAAAAACTCGGTGTTACTGTTTGTGATTAATCTATTTTGGCGATGTTACTAGTTGAAAGTGGAGATGCACCGGAAACAATCGCACCATTTTGATTACACCCTGTGTTTGGAATTACTCTGTCTTGGCGGTGTTACTATTCGTGGCGGTGTAGCACCGGAAACACTTGCGCCATTTGGACTACACCCTGTGTTTGGAATTACCCTGTCTTGCCGATACTACAATTTGGAGCGGAGTAGCACCGGAAACACTCGCGCCATTTTGATTTTACACCCCGTATTTGAAGTTACTCTGTCTTGGCGGAGCTACTATTCGTAGCGGAGCAGCACTGGAAACACTCGCGCCATTTTGACTACACCCCGTGATAAAATGGAAAAAGTCGATGCCACTGTTTAGAATTAATCTGTCGTGGTGGTGCTATTATTCGGAGCGGAGTAGCACCGGAAACACTCGCGCCGTTTTGACTGCACCCCGTGATCATAAAAGGGACTTAAAGGCTGTCAATGTTTTATGACCGCTCTGCTGGTATACTGGCTGTTGTAATTTCTCAAACCACAACGACGTCAGGACAAGAGGGTATGATTCACAAGCACACTGCTCGTGGGATAAGCGACCGAATGTTGGGAACCGTTTTGTCGATGGTTATAACTATAAGGAGGTTTGTGTCTTCTGTCAAGGTCAGATTTGACGTGAGGTTACTATGTATGTCAGTATGTCTTCAAACTCAATTTCCTGTATGGAAGGTTAGCGTCGAACTTTATGGGCACATTTTCTTTTTCTTTATTCTGTGTCAGTGTGACATTTTTGGAGAAGGAAGGTGTTTGTGTTGGTAGGGCGTGTGTGTGTGTGTGTGTGTGTGTGTGTGTGTGTGTGTGTGTGTGTGTGTGTGTGTGTGTGTGTGTGTGTTGGAAACTAAACTGAACTGAAACTTGAAAGGTTACATGACATCCTTGCACACACACACACACACACACACACACACACACACACACACACACACACACACACACACACACACACAAGTAGGGAGAAGAAGGAAGCGCACTGGGGGATATGGAGTACACACACACACACACACACACACACACACACACACACACACACACACACACACACACACACAAGTAGGGAGAAGAGGGAAGCGCACTGGGGGATATGGAGTACTTGTACTTTTGAAAAGGGTTTGGTCATTTCTGATTCATGTTCGAAAGGCGGAAGATACAGGACACCCCCCCCCCCACCCTACCTCCCACCCTAGCGTGTAATTGTGACACCTGACTTATGTGATTACTTCCTAATGAGTAATTTTCGACATTCAGCTTGTCTCACTGACCGTTTGACCAATATTGAGCTCTTAATAATGTTCCCTGTTAATTATACTACTACTGCTACAACAACAACTGCTGCTACTACCACCACCACCACCACCACTACTACTACTACTACTACTACTACTACTACTACTACTACTACTACTACTACTACTACTATTGTTGCTACTACGACAACTACGAATACGACTACGACTACTACATGTACTATTCTGTATTATGCAGGCGCTTCAACCAGTTGCTTGGCTTATAGCGCCTCTAAATTAACCCAACACGCACGCTCACAGGAATCATCCGCATCTTACACACAAACCATGATCATCACCTCATTACAATCACAGGGTCAGCCCAACTATTCAAGTTTTAGAAGTTAGAATTACGCTGATTTCCCCCCTGTTTTCTTACATTTCTTCTCTTCTTTCGTGCAGGTATGGACAACGTGACGACAAACGGGCTTCACAGTGACGACACCAACACCATGACGAACAACGGCATGGGAGACATGATGACGTCATCCGCCGACCCCATGACCATGTCCGGCCTCTTCTCCCGCGACCTTGACCTTCAGTACGAGGGCGCCGACGATGCCATGACCTCAAACAACGCGGCGAGTAACGACGCTTTCGGGGGCTGTGGCATGACGGATAGCTTCATCCAGCAGGAAGATTCTCAGTCAGCTTCGACAGAAGACACGCAAGACGCCTTCAGCGGTTGCGGGATGACGGACAGTTTCATGCAGCTCGCTAACGGTAGCACCATCTCTGGCACCGACCAGGGACCTGCCAGCGAGGGCATGCTCATCGATTTCGGGCTGCCGCCTGCAAATGCTGCAGCGACGACCGCGACGACATCAGGCCCGGTAGGCAGCGTCTCTGACGGAGGTGTCGACGCTCACGCTGCTATGTTTGGTGGCGATTACGGCGGGGCTGCTGTAGAAGAAGAGGAGAGAAACAACGTGAAAAGGGAAGAGGGTGGTGGAGTTGGAGGGGATCTGGATGACTATCATCCCGGCCAGCCCTCCCAAACCGCCAACACGAACCCCTTCGCCACCGAGGAACCCGCTCACCTTCCCCCTCCCCCGACCCACCACCCGGTGCCGCCGGGCATCGATCTGCTGATCCAGAGCGCCCCACCCCCGAACCACCCCTTCGCCGAAAGCGAGGAGGAAGCCGAGACTTGCCACAATCCCTTCTCGGCTGGGCAAACCCAAGCCCAGACAGAACCGCCGCAACCGGATAGCTTTTCCACTAATCCCTTCGCCCAACCTGAGACCTCGGCTCCTCAGTCACGCATGGATGAGCAGAGGGAGGGTGGCGAGGGGAGCTCAGGTGAGGCGGGGATCTCTCAGGTGAACAATGAAGGAGACGGGGCTGGGGACAGGTTCATGATGGATGGGGGGCCGTCAGACCACGCCACTTCACACTACGACAACACTACACAGCCGGCCGGCGCTGCAATGGAAGAGGAAACAGAAATCTCTGCTTACAACGGCATGCAGGCCGTGGACACAGAGTTTTCCGCGAAAGATACGGAAATTGATACTACAACTTACACCAAAGACATGGAACTTTCAGCCGCCCCTGGAGCGCCCAGGGGGCGGGAGGACGGAGATGCAGACTTCGTCAGTGGTGAGGAATTTTCGGCAGGTGCAAAAACTGAACTGGGGGATTTCGCAGGCGGCTCACTGGTCGACGCGAATCTGCCTGAGGCTGGACAGGGATTAACGGACACGCAAAAGGAGACAAACGCCGGTACAGATGTTGACCCCCCAGCACCGATACACCAGCAAGAGGAAGAAATCGAACAACAACAACAACAGCCACAAGGACAGTTAGAGTCGGAACCGGTTTCAGAAACCGCTAAAGTGGAGCCGGTTTCCGAACCTACCGGTGTGGCCGAACCTCCTCCACCCGCCGCTCCAGCGTCCCCTGCTACTAAGAAAGAAGCGGTCAAATCTCCACCTAAGTCTCCAAGGAAAGGCCCCACCTCCCCGACCAAGTCTGGGGTTCCGGTTAAAACGACGTCTTCTACCACATCCGCGGCGCGACAACGGCCAGCGTCGGCGTCGGCAGCGGGGAGTACCAGCCGCCCTGCATCCGCACGGACACCGAAGAAGGAGGAGACAACTCCAAGAACGCCGAGAACAACTCCAGCAGCCCGTCCTAAAACAGCTCCATCTACCAGACAATCAAAAGGTATGTGTACAAAATTAATAGTGTATTTCTGCAGTGACGAGTTTCAAGTTTATTTCATTTTTTTTCATGTGTTATTAACACATTTCGTGCCACACACGGAGTCTCTGAATTCTTCTCGTTCTTATCCAACCGTATCTTTATTGTCATTACTTTCTGGTTTTATGTGTAATGTTAGATAACATTCTAACCCAAGCTTTCTTTTCTTTATTGTTTGAAGACCTCCTGTCATGCGTTTATTGAGCTTCCGGTCTTCGGGGGAGGGGGTGGGTGGGTGAGAGTTTACCGTCCTTTTTTCACCACATAAGGGTGATAGCAAAGACGGGGCAGCGAGAAAAAGGCCAGCACAAATATTTCGCCCCAGCCGGGATAGTCTTCAGGGGTAATAGTTTCAAGTATA
>JACVVK020000360.1:472500-517500 GCA_018292915.2 Batillaria attramentaria
TGTGTGTGTGCGCGCGCGCGCGCGCGCACACACACACACACAGATTAGTCTCTTTTTAATCCAGGCATACACTTGAAACGCCAACCTGCGTTACCTGTACACAAAAAGGGAGATTTTGCTAATTATTGTCCATAGTCATACTAACTGTACACGGGAGGAGGACACTAAGACAGAAAACACAGTTTTAATAAACTCTACTGTGAGTGTAGAGTATGTGGCAACAGCAACAGCTGGGCATTAGACATGAAACGTTTAGTTGTGAGGGCATTAAAACGATCGATCAGTCTGTCACTTGAATGTTCACTCAACTGGAACATGCGTCCTCACGCAGAGTGACAAAACATACCTCTATTTGTGAAGGATTACTCAGGTTTTTTGTTTTTGTTTTTGTTTTTTTAAAGTTTTATGTTATTACTATTCTGGTTCATCTGGAGGGAGCAAATGAGTTTGACGGAGGTGAAGGCCGAAGTAAGGACACGCTCCACCCATTTCTCCACACCTCATTTATTTTGTTGTCACACACACACACACACACACACACACACACACACACACACACACACACACACACACACACAGATTCTCTCTCTCTCTCTCTCTCTCTCTCTCTCTCTCTCTCACACACACACACACACACACACACACACACACACACACACACACACACATCACGTTTCAGCACTTGCCAGTCTTTCATTCGCATTTCAGTATTAAGAGCAGTAGTGTAACTGAGGCACAGCTCTCTATTCTAAATACTAAAATAATAAAATACACAAAAGATTTCCAGATATTTGTCCCACCTTTCAAATATGCACAGAAAGGGAAAAAATGGGATGTTACAGTACATGTGTCGTTGTAACAGGTGTCCAACATGTACCGTGTAGTATGAGCCGGGTGTGCTATTAATCAATATCACCCTGGGGAGAGTTCCGTCCCCTGAACCAGGTTTAAATTGCAAATGATACCACGGTCATGCTTCGCTGACTACACCATGTGGAACCACGCCGCACACTAGTTTACTCAAGCCCACAGTCATTTACTTCAAAGATAATAATAATAATGATAATAAGTATTGTATAGGCGCTTTACCCAATTTCATGAATCGGCTCAAAGCGCCGCGAACTGAACCCAACACGCACGCTCACGTGAATCACACGCATTCTCTCACACACCGGACATAACACATTACAATCACGTGGTGCGAAGGGTCAGCTCAGCTATTTAAATTTCGGAATTTAGAATTGCATTTATTTTTCAAGTTTGGTGGGCTGAACATTTCAAAGATGAATGGCAATGACTCCTGTTTCACTCTTAGAATCTTAGGTGACCTAGGCGTATTTGCAATTTTTTTTTTTTAATTTAGGGTGAGTAGGGTGGGCGTTAGGGAGTTTAACGTCCTTTTCACCACTGACTGGCTTTTTCATCGTTGCCCCGTCTTTGATATCACCCTATGTGGTGGAAAAGGACGTTAAACCCCCAAACACCCACCCACCCACCCACCCACCCACCCTCACCACTGACGTATGGGTAATATAAAAGACGGGGCAACGAGAAAAAGGCCAGCATAAATATTTGGCCCCAGCCGGGATTCGAACTGATCCGAGCATTTAGAGTCCAACGCTCTACCATTCGGCTATCACGATCCCGGCTCCCTGTTTTTACTTTTGAAATTTTGGCACTTATTGGTGATAACTTATATCACTGTTTGTATCACTGACTAGGTTTGACTACTAGTAGGTGATATATAGTCTTACAATTTCATCGAGAATAGAACGTGAACTGAACTTTGTTTCCCAAGACACACAGCAGAATGTCGTGGTCCACGTTCTGCGGCGGAGACAAGAAGCCTACCATACTCCACCGCGCGCGCAGTACCGTCACACGGCGCGTGGTAACAGTACTGTCCCTTCGCATCACCCGCACCAGCACCCAGTAGCGCCAGTATCCATAACATGTACCGTACCAGTCTTCCACACTCGCGTGTAGCGCTATAGTACCTGAAGTGTCTCGACCTTTTGAAGAGCAGGAAGAAAGGGGGACAGTCAACACTGTGTGACGAAAACCTCCACCCCACCCTCCGCCCCTTTTCTCCTTTCTTCATTCCCCCCACCCCGCACCAGGACTAGCGCGTGCGCGAGTGACGACGGGTTTTGAGGTTGGAGGGGAAGGGGGGGGGGGGGGACTAGGCTCGCTATTAAAATCTGGAGTAGCTACGGGATTCGCGGATTGTGACTCTCTTCCTGTTACACACCTGTGTGAGTTCTGCGTGCTCTCTGTGAGAGTAACTGTTCTGTTTGAGGATTTAAGTGGACGAAAGGTGCTTCTCCGAGATGAGTGTCCAGGTAGGTTTGTTGTTTTTGTTTTGATTTGTTTTGTTGGTTGGAAATAGCGAACATACTCTAACTTTGATGCTATGGTTTCAGTCTCATCCTCGGCGTGTAATTTCAAAATAATAATAATAAAAAAAAACTAATCATGTTTTTGTAGAATGTTAGTCAGTCTGTAGATATGCCTCATTCGCTGATGCAGATTCCAAACGATGGCTAGTGCATGCGCAGTTATCAGGTTTGTTATAGCATAATTGTGTACGTTTCGGCAAAAGGGAATATCCTTGTTCGTATTAGTTGCTTTGATCGTTCAGAGATGCAGTTAAAGTAAGTTAACCTGCTAGTGGCTTTTGGTTTTTGTTTTTGTTTGTTTGTTTAGCAAGACTGCAATTCCCATTTTTTTTTCTGATCTTCGGCAGTGAAGCGTATTAAACAAACAAACAATAACACCAACACTAACACAACCTCTACAACACAAACAAACAAACAATGCAACAACACTAACACAACCTCTACAACACAAACAAACAAACAATAACACCAACACTAACACAACCTCTACAACACAAACAAACAAACAATAACACCAACACTAACACAACCTCTACAACACAAACAAACAAACAATGCAACAACACTAACACAACCTCTACAACACAAACAAACAAACAATAACACCAACACTAACACAACCTCTACAACACAAACAAACAAACAATGCAACAACACTAACACAACCTCTACAACACAAACAATAACACCAACACTAACACAACCTCTACAACACAAACAAACAAACAATGCAACAACACTAACACAACCTCTACAACACAAACAATAACACCAACACTAACACAACCTCTACAACACAAACAAACAAACAATAACACCAACACTAACACAACCTCAACAACACAAACAAACAAACAATGCAACAACACTAACACAACCTCTACAACACAAACAAACAAACAATAACACCAACACTAACACAACCTCTACAACACAAACAAACAAACAATAACACCAACACTAACACAACCTCAACAACACAAACAAACAAACAATGCAACAACACTAACACAACCTCTACAACACAAACAAACAAACAATAACACCAACACTAACACAACCTCTACAACACAAACAAACAAACAATGCAACAACACTAACACAACCTCTACAACACAAACAATAACACCAACACTAACACAACCTCTACAACACAAACAAACAAACAATAACACCAACACTAACACAACCTCTACAACACAAACAATAACACCAACACTAACACAACCTCTACAACACAAACAAACAAACAATAACACCAACACTAACACAACCTCTACAACACAAACAAACAAACAATAACACCAACACTAACACAACCTCTACAACACAAACAATAACACCAACACTAACACAACCTCTACAACACAAACAAACAAACAATAACACCAACACTAACACAACCTCTACAACACAAACAAACAAACAATAACACCAACACTAACACAACCTCTACAACACAAACAAACAAACAATAACACCAACACTAACACAACCTCTACAACACAAACAAACAAACAATAACACCAACACTAACACAACCTCTACAACACAAACAAACAAACAATAACACCAACACTAACACAACCTCTACAACACAAACAAACAAACAATAACACCAACACTAACACAACCTCTACAACACAAACAATAACACCAACACTAACACAACCTCTACAACACAAACAAACAAACAATAACACCAACACTAACACAACCTCTACAACACAAACAATAACACCAACACTAACACAACCTCTACAACACAAACAAACAAACAATAACACCAACACTAACACAACCTCAACAACACAAACAAACAAACAATGCAACAACACTAACACAACCTCTACAACACAAACAAACAAACAATAACACCAACACTAACACAACCTCTACAACACAAACAAACAAACAATAACACCAACACTAACACAACCTCTACAACACAAACAATAACACCAACACTAACACAACCTCTACAACACAAACAAACAAACAATAACACCAACACTAACACAACCTCTACAACACAAACAATAACACCAACACTAACACAACCTCTACAACACAAACAAACAAACAATAACACCAACACTAACACAACCTCAACAACACAAACAAACAAACAATGCAACAACACTAACACAACCTCTACAACACAAACAAACAAACAATAACACCAACACTAACACAACCTCTACAACACAAACAAACAAACAATAACACCAACACTAACACAACCTCTACAACACAAACAATAACACCAACACTAACACAACCTCTACAACACAAACAAACAAACAATAACACCAACACTAACACAACCTCTACAACACAAACAAACAAACAATGCAACAACACTAACACAACCTCTACAACACAAACAAACAAACAATAACACCAACACTAACACAACCTCTACAACACAAACAAACAAACAATAACACCAACACTAACACAACCTCTACAACACAAACAAACAAACAATAACACCAACACTAACACAACCTCTACAACACAAACAAACAAACAATAACACCAACACTAACACAACCTCTACAACACAAACAAACAAACAATAACACCAACACTAACACAACCTCTACAACACAAACAAACAAACAATAACACCAACACTAACACAACCTCTACAACACAAACAAACAAACAATAACACCAACACTAACACAACCTCTACAACACAAACAAACAAACAATGCAACAACACTAACACAACCTCTACAACACAAACAAACAAACAATAACACCAACACTAACACAACCTCTACAACACAAACAAACAAACAATAACACCAACACTAACACAACCTCAACAACACAAACAAACAAACAATGCAACAACACTAACACAACCTCTACAACACAAACAAACAAACAATAACACCAACACTAACACAACCTCTACAACACAAACAAACAAACAATAACACCAACACTAACACAACCTCAACAACACAAACAAACAAACAATGCAACAACACTAACACAACCTCTACAACACAAACAAACAAACAATAACACCAACACTAACACAACCTCTACAACACAAACAAACAAACAATAACACCAACACTAACACAACCTCTACAACACAAACAATAACACCAACACTAACACAACCTCTACAACACAAACAAACAAACAATAACACCAACACTAACACAACCTCTACAACACAAACAAACAAACAATAACACCAACACTAACACAACCTCTACAACACAAACAAACAAACAATAACACCAACACTAACACAACCTCTACAACACAAACAAACAAACAATAACACCAACACTAACACAACCTCTACAACACAAACAAACAAACAATAACACCAACACTAACACAACCTCTACAACACAAACAATAACACCAACACTAACACAACCTCTACAACACAAACAAACAAACAATAACACCAACACTAACACAACCTCTACAACACAAACAAACAAACAATAACACCAACACTAACACAACCTCTACAACACAAACAAACAAACAATAACACCAACACTAACACAACCTCTACAACACAAACAATAACACCAACACTAACACAACCTCTACAACACAAACAATAACACCAACACTAACACAACCTCAACAACACAAACAAACAAACAATAACACCAACACTAACACAACCTCTACAACACAAACAAACAAACAATGCAACAACACTAACACAACCTCTACAACACAAACAAACAAACAATAACACCAACACTAACACAACCTCTACAACACAAACAAACAAACAATAACACCAACACTAACACAACCTCTACAACACAAACAAACAAACAATGCAACAACACTAACACAACCTCTACAACACAAACAAACAAACAATAACACCAACACTAACACAACCTCTACAACACAAACAAACAAACAATGCAACAACAAAAAGATAAACAGCAACTAATTAAGATTTATGTAGGGTAGTACGCACCTGAACATCTGTTTTTGCTAACTCCCAGGTTGGTGACAGCTATGTCATAGTGGTCGGTACCGGTTCCAACCAGCTTTAAGAGAGGCCTGTGGGCGTTCTGTTAGAAGTAATAATGACGTATTTCCCTAGCTACAGTCGATTAGACGTATTTCCTTGGTTTAAACAATTTTTATTCTGGTTGATACAAAGTTAAACAATCGCCATGAATCTTTATTTTCCAACACTTGATGTTTTGACGTAACAGTTTTAGAACATGCCATAGCTACTGCTAAATTTGACGGGAGAAATCTAGAACAGTAATACTACACAAAAGGACGAAATCACACACACACACACACACACACACACACACACACACACACACACACACACACACACACACACACACATGTGCGCGTATGTACACGCGGTACTGGCTTGGAATCATTTCTAGGGAAGATCATTTCTAGCAACATTTCAACAATAAAAGAGTCGATTTTCACAAAATGGGCTGAAGATAAGTAAACAAGAGAGAGAGAGAGAGAGAGAGAGAGAGAGAGAGAGAGAGAGAGAGAGAGTCCACACACAATTTGCGTCACCGTAGCCAAACACTAGAACTACCGGTACAGGTATTTCTACTCAGACCCTCGCCATCACAACAGTAACCTACCGTTCCCTACTGTCCTTTTCCTAGGCGACAGTTATAGCCTCAAAACAGTGACTGTCGCCTGCAGAAAGGCTGGTGGTGGGAAAAAGGACATCTACCCCCCTCTGTCTCTCCCCCCCCCCCTTTCTCCCTCTCCCTTTTCATTTGCAAATAGGGTTAGTGTTGACGTGGGCTGGAGAGAGAGAGGGAGAGAGAGAGGGAGAAAGAGAGACAGGGATTGCTAGTGCCCGACCCTGTGTCAAAATCTGGCCTTTACGGTTACCGTAGGTATGCGAAACGGGTCAGTTCCCAACTACTGCCTAGGACCAGTTGGTCATGCTATGGTTTAATTTGTTACAGTGAATCTGCGGCATACACATACTGTATCAGAAGTCTTGCGACGATTTTTGCTTTTTAAAATTTCCTAATACTGATGGTGAAAGTATAACATAGTAGTAGCAGTAGTAGTAGTTCCGCGCGATTGTTCAAACACAAAATGAACTTCACCTCAGCAGCCATTGGCTTCCCGCCAGTATGGGGGACATTTGAAATTTAATCCCTCGTGGTACTGTGCTGGCTAGGTGGTCGGCTTAATAATGTTTGCGTTGCCAAGACGACGTGACACTCACAGTTGAAATTCAACATGCTTGGTGTGCAGCACTTCCTACTAGACAGGTTTGAAATTGTTGAGAAGAAACTCCCCATCGAAGTGTTTGGATTATGTGCTTGATGTTAACGCGCGCGCGCGCGCGCGCGCGTGTGTGTGTGTGTGTGTGTGTGTGTGAGAGAGAGAGAGAGAGGTGGTGTGGCTGTTGGAGGTTTCAACGTCTTTTTCCACCACGTACGTGAGAGAGAGAGAGAGAGAGAGAGAGAGAGAGAGACAGACAGACAGACAGTGTCTGACCCTCCTTTGCTAGACAGACAGACAGTGTCTGACCCTTCTATGCTTCAAGGAAAGTCCTAGTCTCGATTCCTCTTCCCCTGAAGGAAAGTCACACGTCTGTCCCACAGTTTGTTTGCAAATCTTAGCCGCGGCAGCTTTAGCTCACGAAGGCTTCAACGATTCTCACAAACTGTGGATGAATCAGATTCTGCACGATTAAAATCGTAATCGATGCGCAACATTTCATGAGCTGAACAGCGAGCGACTAGGGCTGTGACATTGATTTTTCTCCGTCCATGCACATACGGTCTTCTGCAGCGGCGATGACGCCCGAATGAGCCTCTCTTGTGTCTGTGCATGTGTACATTTGTTGTTATCGCATGAGCTGTTTCAAGCTGAAACTGAAGTGAAGCTGGGTTGGTGTAGTTTTCTCTCTAGGGCCGTTTTCACCTCGTGCAAATGCACTACGGCTGTCTACTCAGAATAGCAGTTGTGCACCACGAGGAAACCCTCACCAGGTTAACAGTAATAATAATAAGAAGAAGAAGAAGAACAAGAAGAAGTAGAATGGATATTCATATAGCGATTATACTCAGGAAGGGCATTTTTTTTTTTTTTAATGGCATGAAAAGGATGCCAGATGGAACAACAAAAGACATAGCAATTGTGGCACGCACGCACACACACACACACACACACACACACACACACACACACACACACAGAGAGAGAGAGAGAGAGAGAGAGAGAGAGAGAGAGAGAGAGAGAGAGTTCTGTCAATCCTTCATCACTGCTGCTGGGCTGACAACAAGTGTTAACTATAACCATAACCATAACCCTGAGGCTTACCTTAACATTACAGGGAAGTGTATACTAACTTAGCAGTACTGGCACTGATCAGGGGGAAGATTTCAGATGCAGGTTTGAGGTTCTGCTCTGTTTAACCTTTTGTTTGTGAGTGAGTGTTTGGGACTTTACCGTCATTTTCAACCACGTAAAGGTGATAATTTTCGAAGACGGGGCAACGAGAAAAAGACCAGCACAAATATTTCTCCCCAACCTCCACCACCCCGGCTCCCCGTTACTCTTGTGTGTGTGTGTGTGTGTGTGTGTGTGTGTGTGTGTGCGTGCGTGCGTGCGTGCGTGCGTGCGTGCGTGCGTGCGTGCGTGCGTGCGTGCGCGTGTGATATAACACTTCTTGCTTTGCAGTACTTTTCAACCAGCAAAGAACTTTAGAAGCAAAACCAGTACAGCTTTGACAACATAAACACGTCTTGTTACTCTACTCGTGGTATGTCTTAGTTGACACTGAGTGGAATATTTTGTGTGTATGTTTAAGTTTTGTTGAGGCAGAATGTGGCAGTATTTTTCATGGTGTCCAACAGCTGTCGCCTACCTTGCAGTTCCCTAGCTTCTGCCACTGGTGTAGGAATGCCTTTGATAGTGACTGACGTGTTTTGGTATGAACCAATTTGCTCGGCTATTGCCGTTAAGGCGTTTACTAGTGCTCTTAGAAATACAGAACTTTGGAACGTGGAATTTCTTTTTATCGGGGCGGTACACAACCATCAGAAATACTTGGCGTTTGTTTGTCTGTTACTCAGCGATGAAACCTAGCTGTAGGTGCGGCCAGGTATACGTAGAATACGGATCTACGGTCTTGTTGAAAAAGGGCTGAAGTGCTTATTGAATCCACCTTGCTTCTGTCCCTTCTTCTGTAGATGGCGGTAGAACTGCATTTCTTGATGCAGCTTACGTTGGTCTTTTTCGTGGGTTCTTTAAGTTGTAAATCACTGTGGCAGTGCTGTCAATTTTGTTATGGGCGTCAACGGGGGTGGGGGCGGGGGAAGGGAAGGGGAGGGGAGGGGGGGGGCGAGGAGGTCGAGGTGAATATTACGTTTCCAGTGTAAGAATAATTATACAAAACAACAACAAAACAGGTTCAACGTTAGATCTTTTCTTTGAATGGATCTTGGCCTTTGCATCAGTATATATAAAACTACAGATAACTCCCAAGACGAAAGTATGTCAGATAAAGACTTGACTTCACGAGTTTCCGGTTTTTGTCCATGTCAGTCGAATTTTGGAAAACCCAGAAATCCACACCGATAGTATCAGCTAAGCCATCGAGCTTCTGTCCCGGGATCTGAACACGCTTAAATGCATTGTACAGCTTATCATCTTGGTTACCGCACCTTTCACAATATATCTCCTTCAACAACAACAACAACAACAACAAATCCCCGATTTGATCCCTTGACAGATGTACTTCGCTCGGGTTTTATGTCTCTCTTCAGACTTTCCCAATAAACCATTTACAAGCACCGTCTAAAAGCCGACGGCACAAGTAAGGGGAAGGCATTATCATACAAATAGCACAATCACTATGTCACGCACATACCTGTATCGAACTCCGCCCCAACGTGTTGTCCAGAAAAAGACCTAACGCTTTCATGTCACGTTTCTATTTTGGCGGAGAGATCCGGCATACGGAATAATTAGTAACCCTCGAAAGATCACATAGGCAGTCCTATCTATTGCAGATATGCTTCATTGGTTTTTACAAGGGGTATTTAGGGTGTGAACATGGGTGACAGAATGATCGTAAAGCTATGAAGTGTTGACCTGAATTTTTTTATATATTATTTCGTCCTTTTGATTGGTTTATGTCGATTGACGTTTTTGTCTGTACGTCAAAAAACAAAACAACAACAACAACAACAACAACAACAACAACCCCTCATTTTCTCAATTTTAAGCGCTGTTTCTCTTCGTCACGTAAACGGGCAAATTCCATCTTTACTCAGCCAACTTGTGTTTTAAAACAGCTTCGCTCTTGAGTGTGCCTGTGCGCTCGAAGTACTCTATCTTGATGGTTAGTTCAGCTCTTAATGCGATACAGTGTTGTTTTTACTTTGCGGGGCGAGCGGTTGAACCTTCAAATTCTACGACTGTTGTGATACTACTGGAGCGCTCGGTGTGGTCGCCGCGTCATGGAGTACGCTCCTGTTGGCTCAGTGCCAGCATTACAGAAGCTTTCATTGTGAAGGTGTCTAAGTGGTGTGATGATAGATATCACGAAAGAGTAGCGCTTTTTTAACACTTTGTCGAGGACCCTCTATTTTCTGCGGACACGTCTTACTTCTTGTCCTGGCACACAAATGATCATTTTTCTAAAGCCAGAAATACCCACACGGCCACATCTGACCAATATGGCCAGCTGTGGCCATATTGAGATTTGACCCGTCCTTGACCCATCATGTCAGGCAGCTCAGTAGATCTGTAAACGGAGTCATGTCGACTATATCTAGCCGCTAAAGTAGGCCTAATCAATCAAACCCTTACTCGTAAAAAAATATAGGACGTATTGCTCGAACATTGTTTATCAAAACAGCGCAGGCGATAGGTACGTGACAGCTGTCAGTTGCTATACACGTTTATGAATGTCAGATTTTTCTTCGTGTCTTAGCGACGCCATAGGGATAATGAGGATTTACAGCTGCTTTCATAAAAAAGCTTGGTTTGATGAATGAGTTGGGCGGTATGGGAAAAGCGGAGCGTCACAATTTTCCTTTTTATTTGATTGTTGTGATCAGCTGTGAATTTAATATTTAATATTTTTTTCACGTCAGGAGTGGTCAGTTTTGAATCACTCTAGCTCTCCAATGTGTCTTTTTCGCCGTTTCAAAAACAACAACAAAGAAAGGACACATATTCTGATTTACAGAATCAGATTGTGATTTTGTTTTTTTCCGACTGTCCGGAAACCTGATTAGTACTTCGGTTGCTGATTGGTAGATTTTGCACGTTACGTCACTTCTTGACCGCGTAACCTGACCCAGAATTTTGGAGGATTTACTGGCCGGTCAAATAGAGCGCTCGTAGATCTCAGTCGAGAGTGTTTGACAAGAATCAATCTGAATTCAGGTGATGAAGCCTTAGAAGTGACCGGTAGCTATCACAAGTTTACCCTCCATTTGTTTGGCGTGCACTTACCAGTCTGCCTCTGACTGACAAACAGTGAGATCACGCTATAAAACATCTGGGCCACTACGCATAAAATTTGACCCATAAACGCAGTCGAGGCTTTTCAAAAACAATTTGGGGGAGCCAGGGGTGGCCGAATGGTAGAGCGTTGGACTTCTAATGCTCGGGTCATGAGTTCGTATCCCGGCTGGAGCCAAATATTTGTGCTGGCTTTTTCATCGTTGCCCCGTCTTTGATATCACCCGTATGTGGTGGAAAAGGACGCTAAACCGCCAAACACCCACCCCACCCCCACCCCACCCAAAAACAATTTGAACTTATCCGCGGATAGCTGAAAACGTCAATACCACACGTGTGTATAACTTATGAGTGATATTATGTTCTTCCGTGACTTTGCCCTAAAAGTAACCCCACGCTGTTCAAACTTCTAGGTCGCTATACATAAAGAATTATCAGCAAGTACTTTCTTGGCTTTACTTTACGTGGTTCAAGATTTCCTTACATGTTTGGTCGGAGCCTATCCGCTGATAACTTAAAGATTGATTGCCACACCTGTCTGCGTATATGAGTGAGTACTTCCTTGACTTTATCCTAAACGCAAGTACTTCATTGACTTTTTCAGGGTCGCTATGCATAAAGAGTGATCAATAAGTATTTCCTTGACTTCGCCTTAAACGCGACCCATATTTTTCTGGCACGTTTGTGCAGGGCTTATCCGTGGATAACTGAAAGCTACAATACCATAAATGACTTCCTTCATTTTACCCAAAACGCGATCCGTATTTTTCTAACAAGTTTGTGCAGAGCTTACATCCATGCATAACTGAAAGCTTCCATACCATAAATGACATCTTTGACTTTATCCTAAACGCTGTCCATCCTTTTCCAACAGGTTTGTACAGAGCTTATCGGTGGATAAACGAAAGCTTCAATACCGTAAATACTAAACCTACAAACACTCACCCATCCCCACCCCCCAATATCGTAAATGTTAAACCCCCAAACACCCACCCATCCCCATCCCTCAATACCGTAAATGTTAAACCCCCAAACACCCACCCATCCCCACCCCTGAATACCGTAAATACTAAACCCGTAAACACCCACCCACCCACACCCCTGAATACCGTAAATGAGTTCCTTGACTTTATCCTAAACGCTGCCTATCCTTCTCCAACAAGTTTGTGCAGAGCTTATCCGTGGATAACTGAAAGCTTCAATACCACACCTCTGTGCACACCAGCTCTGGCTGGTCTTCATACCGGCAGTTCAACGTTTGGCTTCTCCGACACTTGTTTTCTAGGTTCATTTAACCCATTTCAAACTGTCCTGTATGTCGAGAGAGAGAAGGGTAGAATATAGGGTAATGATTCGCTACGCAACAGATATGTGCCGGCAAGAATGTCTAGCACTGGATCGTCCCATGACAATTAGTGCGGCTTGAAGAAACGTTAGGCCCTTAGGGTGGTTTCATTGTTGTCTGGAAAAAGGACTTAAGCAGCGTGCATTTGACAAGCCCTTAGGACGTTTCTCCAGAGGACGGTAGAGTTCTGATGTTGACACTTCACAACACGTCGGTACTTGTTCCAGCATTAGTTGGTACACTAGTCGTTTTGTTTGTTTGACATTTCGGAAGGAGCGTGTGGCATGGTAATGAGTCGTTTGACCTATATTTTAGTCTTCTCGCGCCATTTCCTCGTTGTCTGTCAAACAGCAGGTGATTGCTGGTTAGGACTTGAGTAGCTGACATTTAAAAACTACTGTAGGAGAATCCATCGAAACCGTATGCATTGACGTCTTGGAGAAGGTGTGTGTGTGTGTGTGTGTGTGTGTGTGTGTGTGTGTGTGTGTGTGTGTGTGTGGGTGGGTGAGTGGGTGTGGGTGGTGGTGGGTGGGGAGGAGGGGGGGAGGGCGGCCAGGAAGGATGTGTATGGGGTGGGGGGGGGGGGGAGGGGAGAGATGGGGTTGTTGAATCCACGTACAGATACAAACAAACACACACAATAACATCAACATTCATAACGCACTACTTATCAGCAGACTCGCCGAATCCTTTTATCTTTTTAAAAAAAAAATTTCTACCTCAAATCTGTATTATCATGGTATATATGCTTCAAATTATCCCCGTTTTCTCGCCCGAATTTCTGTACTTGCTCAGTATCTCTTACAAGTTCAGCCAGTTCAGCCATTTTGGACAAAAATGCTCCCAAGTACATTCTAGGTTAATGTTTTGCCCCTTTTTTTTTCTTCTTAAATTAACGGTTTAGCTAGTCTTTGAAGAGTATTTTCAGTGCAACTACACAGTAAGTTCAAGAATTATGCAGTAACTCTTTGGGGATGAACCATCCGACTTCTGAGTCGGATATTAAGGGGAGTGAACTGGTAGGAGGTATTCATTCTGTGTTCTCATGTCAGCTTAGAAGCATACAAAGGTTCTTCTTACAGCTAATGTTTCGTCTGCAAGAAAAAAAGATAACATTGATCTTTTCTTTTAACACGTTTTTCTTTTCTTTTCTTGTTAACTTTTGTCCTACAGGCCGCAACCCGAACCAATGGCGCGCAGAAACCCCCCACCACAACTCGTACCACCCCCGCTGCAAGGCCCACACCTAGTGAGTACAGATTGTTACTCAGTGAAATGTTTGAATATGTGAATACACGGGGTGTAACGAGGTTGTTTGAAGGTGTCCGGCAAGACAACGATATACGATGAGAAAGCATACGTTGTTTGCGAAATTTGACAGAATAGCAGTTTTGCTACAGAAAATAAATCGACAATTAATGAAGTATGTTTTCGACATTAAATTAGGGATGCTTTTTTCTGCAGAAAAGGCACTTTGTGTTACAGTGAAAATGGTTTTCTGAACAAAATTACACACACACACACACACACACACACACACACACACACACACACACACACACACACACACACACACACACACACACGGAAATGACAAAACAGACGTTTTTCTGCAGAAAACTTAAATTTCCGCAGAAACCCCTACTTTTCTGCAGAAAACACGCCCCAGATCAGAGCAGCTTTTATTCAGCTTTAAGCTGGAAGTGCCCCGGAATAATTTGTGATTAGCAATTCATCTGGCACGTGACACCAGGCCTGTTGCTCTATAATACATTTGACAGTCCGATTTACTGAGTTACTGTATCCTCCCGCTCCCTCTGTTTCTTCAGGCAAAACGACACCGACGTCCAAGCTGACGGCCCCGGCCAGGGGATCCGCCAGTCCGCGCACGCCCACTGGTTCTGCTTCTCCTGCCTCTTCCGCTTCCGGGTCAGCGGGGTCACCGCGTAAGTCTGAAGTCAAGTCCAAAATTGGATCTTTGGACAACGCAACACACACGCCAGGAGGAGGAAATGTAGGTGTATGTAGATTAATGGTAATCGTCTTGATGCTCTTGTTTTCCTCGTGTTATTGTCTTCGTTGTGTTATTGTCTTCGTTATGTTATTATCTTCACCGGGGGAGCCGGGATAGCCGAATGGTAGAGCGTTGGACTTTCAATCATAATGCTCGGGTCGTGAGTTCGAATCCCGGCTGGGGCCATAGATTTGTGCTGGCCTTTATCTTGTTGCTCCGTCTTTGATATCACCCTTACGTGATGCAAAAGGACGTTAAACTCCCAAACACCCACCCACCCACCCTATTATCTTCACCACGCTGTCACCATCAGTAGCATTATCATCGTCGTCACCGTCGTCGTCGTCATCGTCAACATCATCATCTTGTGTTCTATACCATCTTCATGATGTTATCATCTTCGACATATCGTCGCCATCATCGACTTCGTTGTGTCGTCGTCATCACGATGACCATCGTCGTCGTCATCATTAACATCATCATCATGTTGTCATCTATACCATCCTCATCATATGGTCGCCATTGCACAGTGCCACCCATTTTTCCCTGCATGTAATTATGATGTATACTTGTCTTCTGTTTTACGGCAACTCCCGTCTGTGTGGTATCTTTAACGCACACACTTGATATTTTTGCATGCATGTGTACACGAAAGCAAGACAGGCGCCGTCACAGTGTGTGTGTGTGTGTGTGTGCGTGAATTCGATGTGCCGAAGAATATTTCAGATTCCTGCCCCCCTAAGGGATTCGAACCCGTTAGCACGAGATCTTGTATGTGTTGCAGGTCAAGGTTCTTTCCAAGAAACCGGACGTTTCCGGTGTCCAGAGCCGGATCGGATCCAAGGACAAGATCGATCACAAGCCAGGTACATCCTGCTGCACGTGCATCTGTCTGTCTGTCTGTCTGTCAGTTTGTGTGTTTGTCTGTCAGTTTGTATGTTTGTCTGTCTGTCTGTTTGTCTTTCTGTTTGCCTGTCTGATTGTCTGTCTCTTTGCCTGTCTGTTTGTCTGTTTGTATGTCTATTTGTCTGTTTGTTTGTCTGCCTGTCTGTCTGTTTGTATATCTGTTTGTCTGTCTCTTTGCCTGTCTGTTTGTCTATCTGTTTGTCTGTCTGTTTGCCTGTCTGTTTGCCTGTCTGTTTGCCTGTCTGTTTGTCTGTCTGTTTGTCTGTCTGTCTGTCTCCCAACTGGTCACAAACATCTTGCACTGGATCTAAATATCTTACCAAGGTTTTAACGCTTAGTTTACCTGATCAACTGATCAACTCTCCTCTACAATGAAAAAAAAAAAAAGAGAGAAAAAAAAATGTATAGTTAACTAAACCAAGTTTGTATTGGTTCAGGTGGCGGCAACGTGAAAATTGAAAACAGGAAGGTGAAAGTGGACGGTGTGTCGTCACGGATTGGCTCCCTTGACAACGCTAAACACACACCCAAGGGAGGTGACAAGAAGGTAATAACCACTTCACGACTGTTGTTTTGCACGACAATGGACGTTGTTGTTGTTGATTTTATCGCTTGTCGTGTGGCCTTTTCTTTACTTGACTTTTCTTCTTCTTTTTTTTTTTTTTTTTTTGCCGTGGAGGCTAACATGAGCCTTGACTCTTGCTGTTTGCGTAGTCACAAAACATACGTTGAAAAGAAAATCACGATCAAAATCACGCTTTTGGGCGCACGTTTTATATTTTTTTGGTTTTGCCAAAGCTGCATCGCTTTTGCTTTTGAAATCTGCGCTGGTTGAAGAGCTCTGCAAAGCAAGAAAAGGTGTATTTGCATCGCACGCTCGCTCGCAAACACACACACACACACACACACACACACACACACACACACACACACACACACACACACACACACACACACACAGAATTATTCATATACTTCAAACAAAGCGCGCGTTTGATGTGCCATTCTCCAGAGGTTTTGTTAGTAGTTGCTGGTTTGTCCCCCTTTGCATACCATAGCGTGATTTGGATCTAAATATTTTTTTTGTAGTCTATAACTCGCTAGTCATTTCATTATTTTTTTTTAGGGTGACATCATGTAACACGTAGAGCATAGAAAGAGTGCTAGTTTTGACATTTCCTTCAACATAATCTTACAACTTACCTGTTTCACGCAAGACGTAGTTAAACAAGGCAAATAATCTTCTGCAGTCTTTTCAGGGAAACGTTATTTGCATTGCTGCTATTTGCTTTCAGGGAAACGTTATTTGCATTGCTGCTATTTGCTTTCAGGGAAACGTTATTTGCATTGCTGCTATTTGCTTTACATTCTTTTGCTTCTTTTCGTCAATTCATCAATCACAATTTTTTTTGGCTGGCATTCTGTCTCGGCATGGTGCAGATAGAATCGGTCAAGCTTCAGTGGAATGTCGGCTCAAAAATCGGGTCTCTAGACAATGCCCGGCATACCCCTGGTGGCGGGGACAAGAAGGTAACTTCTGGTTGTCATGGTAACGGTTATAGACTGTGACCTCTGGGCGTTCAAGGTTAGATGGCCGTCGTTGCCGTGGGTACGGCTAGCTACCAGAGGTTGGGGGAGAAAATGAACTTGAGTTGCCAACGAAAGCTCAGATCTGCAGTTTTAAGAAGGGGTGGTTGGCGGTGAAGGGTGGGGGTGGTGGGTTGGAAGTGGGTGGAAGTTGATTGAGAAGGCGATGGGGACTGGTGGTGAATGATGCTGAGGTACAAGAAGTCAAGCCAGTGTACAGTGTACAGTGGACGGTGAAGGTAGACTACCAGGCAAATCATACTTGAAGAAGGTGCAACATGGTGCAGTCTCAGTGCTACAGGCAGAGATATTTCAGATACGTGAAAGGAAACGTAAAGACCAACTAATTCACTTCGGATCACCAACGTGAAAAAAAAACCCGAAATAAATAAGCACGTTGGTTTGTTTTAGAACTTCTTGGTGCATGCGGCAAACTAAAGTTAGTCTTATCATGAATTGTACAGCTGGACAAGTGTGGGTATGTACTTTACATTTCAGCAGTTCAGATCGGGAGGGCCTGAAGTGGGCAGTTGACACTGATACCTTTATTTATGTGCAGACGGCAGTATGAGGGAGACCTGCATTGAGGTTATTCGCTAGCTGACCCCTTAGAAGACGTAATGACCTTCACCTAATCAGACGACCAATGACCTTGACCTAATTTGCTGGACATTTGTTGCTTTCATGCAGATCGAGTCGAAAAAGCTGGAATGGAAAGTGCAGTCAAAGATTGGGTCATTAGATAATGCGAAACATGTAGCAGGTGGCGGAGAAAAAAAGGTAAGTTTAGCTCTGTGGCTTATATGTGACCTTGCCCGATGACCTAGGGAGCAAAGGTCACCTTGACGTTTCGTGACCTTGACACTCTTGCGCCTTTATGTGAGTCAGTATGCAGTTTAGTTCTATGGCTTATATTTTGTGTCGTGAGGGAGAAAGGTCACGTTGACCTTCGTGTTCTTGACGCTCTTGCATCTTTACATAAGTCTATGTGCAGACCTATGTTGACAAATTTCTTGGAAGGTGCAGACCAGCCAGTTCAGTTTGTACATAATATTGCGCTGCATATTCTATGACCATCACTCATTTGTATTTCTCTTTCAAGTTCACGGATCGCGCAGCCTCCCCGCAAGTAAAAAGGTCACGTGATACGTTGTACATAAACCAGCCTGACCTTGTACAAGGTCACGACCTTAGCCTGACCCATGTGAATTACTTTGCTTCAGATTGAAAGCAAGAAGCTCGACTGGAAGGTGCAGTCAAAGATCGGATCACTTGACAACGCTAAGCACGTGGCAGGCGGAGGAGACAAGAAGGTGAGGGCGTTGGAAATTGTTAACCTTTCTTTGTCTTTCCCATGGCCACGTATTTCATTTTTAATACTGTCTTTCTACCACATTAACTCATTTCCTACGAAATAAGTTTAAATTGTTCACCAGTGACCTCACTAAAAAAGATAAATAAATAAAACAACACACACAACCGTAAGTAATTTATGTCTGCATGGATTTAAATTTGGCTTAGTGGGAGTGTTGCACTTTGATTATACTCGTGTTTGCTGCAGTGAGAGCAGCCAAGGAACCGTTAATCTTGCCTGATTTTCGCGTACAGGGGCAAAACCGAAAAAAAAGTATAAAAAAAAAACTGACGTGGGATATGCGTGCGCGGTACGAAATGTGCTAAGGTGAATCAGAAAGGAGACGACGCGCTAAAAGTCAGCATAGTGATCAGGGTGCCTGCTGGCAGTCGAACTCACTACCCGAGAATTGACAGTTCATTGCTCTAGCAGCTTTTCCGCGGACAATGCCAATTCAAGAGAATTGCGCGGAGCATTGCGGAGGGAGGAGTGTGTGTGTGTGGGGGGGGGGGGGGGGGGGGGGGGGGGGGGGTGGTTGCTTGGCCACAGCTGTGAATGTCGCTTTGTACATAAGAAAGGACGTGCTTGGTAAGCTGTAAATGGAAGGCTTCATTGTGCAAACTGTAATCATTTACATGGCTGAGAAGACCTGTTTGACGCTTTTATTTGCATGGTAATATTTTTGTTTGGCTGCCCCGCTTTGGTGGCTGAAAAAAACAAGCGATAGAGGTATTGTTTTAGCTTACCCAGAAGCACGCTCGCGCACACACACACACACACACACACACACACACACACACACACACACACACACACACACACACACACACACACACACAGAGAGAGAGAGAGAGAATGTCACAGTTTGTGTGTGTGTGCTTCGCGGTATGCTTATTTAAAAAAAAAAAAATCTTTGTCGCTCGATTTCCATTTGCATTGCAGGCTGTGGCAATTCGATAACATTAACCTTTATACACACCGCCCACCCCCGCACCACCATCCGCTACTCCCCTCCCCAGTAGGAGACAATTGTTTTCGATGGTGTCTGTTCGTCTGTCTGTCTGTTTCTCTGTCCGTCTGCAGATTTATCAGGCGCAATAACTTTCCGCCCCCCCCCTCCAACCACCCAACCATCCACCCCACCCCACCCCACGCTGTCTTCACTAAATCGAGAGTTAATTTTGAAATCCAGTCTGTTGTACGTCCAGTTCGTTTGTCAGTCTGTATATTCATTTACGTGTGATGTGTGTGTGTGTGTGTGTGTGTGTGTGTGTGTGTGTGTGTGTGTGTGTGTGGCCGTTTTTAGAAAACAAATCATTTACGGACTTGCCTCTCATGCTTAACAACCACTTTTTAGTTTTGCTGTTTGCATAATGACCACGTTGGCTGGCAGCCTGGTAGTGGATGAATTATCATGCATTATTTTGCTTTGGGTAGTGTGTTAACTTGCACGCTTGCTTATCATGCTTTGTGCCAGATTGAGACTCAAAAGGTTGAGTGGAAGGTCAAGTCAAAGGTCGGCTCCCTTGACAATGCTCAGCATACACCTGGCGGCGGAGATAAAAAGGTAACCATGGTAACCATTTCAAGTTGTGTTTGACACGCTTAGTATTAATTTGGTCATCACGTCAAGCCTCTGCAAAGGTCATCCTCACAGTCCATATTTCCCCATAATGGACCTTGACCTTTCTCACCTTGACCTTGACTTTTTCTGGGTTCCCCTAGTGACTTGCTGCGCCAACAAGTGGTGCTGCTTACTTCCCTTGTGTGCAGCAGTCTGTTGCCGGCCTATGAGAATTTACTCACATAAAAAGATTGTTTTCTGCTTAATCTTACATATTACAATTTTTAAATACTTGCTTTGATTTTTTTTTCAAAAGCAACGACAAATGAATACAACATGAACAAAATACTACACCCTAGAATAATCGAGGAAAAAAGCAAGCAAACAAACGACACTTCGGAATCGAACTTTTTAATTTTTAATTTTTATTTTTACTTGATTGTCGCTTTCAGGAAATCCCGTTGCGAGGGGGGGGGGGGGGGGGGGATAATTGGTCGCGTCGCAACGCCACCCAATATCTATCATCATTTTTAATTTTGCTTCGGGATAACCCGGAGAGAAACCCCCGATGGACAGACAAGTAGCCAGGAAAAACGGTATCACATATCAATAATTATATCCTAAAAGTTGGACCTTGTCTCCAACCCACGCTCCGCCGTGACAGCGATGACGGCCCCTTCAGTAGCCGCAACGGCTAAGTCCGACGCGCTACCTATTAGGCCACCGCTGACCCCAGCACACTTGCATGTATATACGCCCCTATCTCTACCCTAACGCTCGCCCGCTGACAACCACGCTGGCCTGCAGTCCCATCCCTCAGGAAATATGTCTGAATGTGCTTAACACATCGCTGCAGTTTCATTTTTTTGCCAGTAGCTTTTGCTGAATTAGTGGTTCCGTGATCATTAATACCTAAACCATGCACGCTGTTGTTCTTTTTGCTGCTTAGCGTTTTGTTGATTGGAGCAAAGTGTGTTATGTTTTATTATGTTTTTTTTTCAAATGACGGATGAGAATTTAAGAACTGCTTGACCGTTTTTGGTTGTTTGACAATATCATAAATATTATAGGCCTTTCTACCTTGCCCCCCCCCCCCCCCAAAAAAAAAAAAACAAAACAAAAAAAAAAAAACAAAACAAACAAAAACAAAACAAAAAAAAACAAAAAACAAACAAACAAACAACCCCCCCCCCCCCAAAAAAAAAAAAAAAAAAAAAAAAAACAACAACAACAAAAACAATAACAGACAACCAAACAAACAACAACCAAAAAAACCCCCAAAACAACAACAACACAACAACAGCAGCAGCAACAACAACAGCAACAAAACCAAGAGAAAGAACACGTTACTAACACTAGTGTGGTTGTTGTTGTTGTTGTTGTAGTAGTTGTTGTTTTTTTTTTAAGACGATAACCTGATAATACTAGTTTAATAAAATGGAAAAGTTGCAGAGAATAAGCAAAGATGAAAAAGAAAGGTTCTGCTTTCCACGTTTAGAAAAGACATGTCAGCACACAACACCCCTCATCTTCCCCCTCCACCCCCCCCCCCCCTCCACCCCCCGCTTCTTTTTTCCTTATCTCTCTTCAATAATTCAGATATATTTGTAAGCGCTAAACTAACTTGCGATCATCATTATTGGTACTACCAGATTCAGCCCCTACCACACCAGAGCCCACCTTTACTCAGCTCTCTCTCCTCCTTCCCCCACCCCCTCCTATTTTTTCCCGCCTCGTCTAATTTGCGATTATGATTATTGTAATTACCAGATCGAATCACGTAAACTTGAGTGGAACGCGGGTTCCAAGGTTGGCTCCCTTGACAATGCACAACATGTGCCTGGTGGGGGTGACAAGAAGGTAACTATGGAAACGTCCCGAACAACCAATCAGCTGTTCGGGATGCCAGTTTCTGTCTGGAAATCTGGTTTCAGTTTCCTGTCTTAGGATATCGTTATGTTTTCTGTTACGAAATCTGGTTTCAGATGGTTTGCATTGTGTTATATTTTGTTTTGTCCTGAAACACAGATCATTTTTCTTTTAGTTTCTTTCTTGGTTTTAGTTCTGAAGAGCCGATTTTCTGGTCTCCATTACTATAAATAAAAGTATATAAAGTTTCCGAGTTCATATATAACCAGCTCTCTGCGGGAATTTTGGAGATAATTTTCATTTCTATTTTCTGTGGTTCGTATTAAAAACTGATCCTAGACTCTAGAATTACGTCACGTTCCCTCAGTGTAAACTTTGAAGATAACATTTGCAGCATGATATTTTCTCGCATTTTTTTCGCGTCATACCTGCCATTTGCAATGCTTGCTTTGTTTTTCAACCGAGTTTTTTTTTTCCTTTGAGCATGGTTTCACTTGCAGAAGCAATTTTTTTGTTGTTGGCTTGAGCTCGCTGCTTCCATGCTTGTTGGCTTATCTGTCTAGATTCTGTCAGAAAAGTTACAATGGAGCGTGGATGCACGAATCGGCTCTCTGGACAATGCTCAACACGTACCAGGGGGCGGGAATGTAAAAGTAATTATTGTGGTATCATTTTCTTGGTCCACGGTGGAAAACTTTCCCCTCATGTTAGATTTATAAGATAGCGGTGTGTGTTGGGACATACCTGTCTGTGCACGCCTGTGGTGCTGTGTGGTGTGACTCGTGGCAGTGTGATGTGATTACTTCCCTTTCACCATTGCCTAATTCAGTATGATAACTGCTTGGAGGTTGGCTGTCCTACCTGTGTGCTACCGAGCATCACGTATACGCATGCGCACTCAAAAAAAAAAAAAAATGCCCGCCATCTTTGGGTGCCGTTCTCCATGGCTGTGTGAGTCCTGACGAAGTTGTGTTTCGTGTCTTTGCAATGGCTGCATGGACTGTTACTAGCATTAGATTTTTCTTCCATTTTTTACCCCTTGGGAAGCCTATGAATGGTCTTATGCCTAGATTCTTTTTCTTTCACCCCTCCACGTAGCAGAAATCTCCTGCACTTTCGATCTCAAAGTGTACCCAGCAGTATAACTTGCGTTGTTTTTCGCCTTCCCAGTTTATGTCTTTTGTGATTTTCCACCAGTGAGTTGTGCCCGCTTGCCTTCGGTCCACTGGGTGGTTTTGTACAGCTGTAGCAGCAGTAGAAATTTTTTTCGGGGTTAACTTGACAAAACAGAAAAAAAAGGTCATTTCAGTCACAACCTTCATTGTCAAGAACCGGACTGCACTAAGCTGGTTAGTGATTTTAAGTAAACAGCAGCAGTTAGTACGACAGCCAAACAATTCGCTTTGTTTGAAAGAAAGTTGTTTAAAAAAGAAAAACAGAGGTAAGCAGATAAACCCCCTTTTAAAGGAACTCCTAGCAGCTGCAAAACTGCAGAACTGAAGTCACGCGCGCCCCGGCGGCCTATGTGGTAAAGGGAAGGAACTCGATTTTTGGCTGGAGCAAAGTTGTGGGAGGAGTTGCTTCCCTTGTTTTCGGTGGAGTGGAAACCTTGCTGCCATTCAGGGAGCTATTGTTGTTGTACATGAATCTGTATTGTACAGTTACGATCGAAGCATAACATTATGTTTGAGAACAAAGCCTAGCTTCGCTTTACTGGAATGCCTCCCGCCCTACCTCCCCCAGCCTCCACCCTAAGACTTTCTTAAAAAAAAAAAAAAAAAAAAAGTTTTTGAACCACGCGTATTTGTGTACCGCAGTATGGTTCATTTCATCATAATTGTGTCATCTTCCATTGCTCTGTACAAGTGTATTCATCAGTCTGGTCTGAGAATCGGAGATAAGGTGTGATTGGATTGTCGTGTTTCGTCTTTGATCCATATAGCACCTCCTATCAGAACATTATCGAAGACGATGGCTTGCGTAATGGATGGATAACTGAAGGCTGAGCCGTATCACTCGAGACTTTATGTTTCAACTGCTTAAAAATGTATATCACACCCACCTGTGTAAACTGTATTTATTGTTTTATCTGAAAATGATCACCCATACCTCTGTGTGTGTGTGTGTGTTGGGGGGGGGGGGGGGTCTTTCATTGTGCACATACTCATAGATCTTAGTTTTCCTTCATAATTATTGTCTTGTTTTTGTTGGTTTTTAAAGGTGACCGTGTGTGTGTGCTGTGTAGATGTGTGTGTGTGTGTGTGTGCGCGCGCACTGTAGAGTATTGTCTGGTCATGATTTCTGTACTGTATGCGTTCGACTTCATTTTCAAAATCATTTTCGAGGACATCACTTTCATTTTGTGAAACGAGACGTTACCATGGCAACCACGTTGTTTGTATGAATTGACGTAACTATGGTTACTGCAGTTGATCATTTCTTCTGAATGCAGAATTTCTACGGAAATTCTCATGGCATTTTTTTTTTTTTTTATCTTATCGTACAAACATCCCAGCTTTGGACTCATGCATGAGAGCTTTTATAATAAAATGAGATGGTGGAGGAACACACTAGTTATTCTTGGAGGGGGTGGAGAATAGATAAGAGAAACTATTATTATTATTAATCCTGATGCCATGTGTTGAAATCTACCAACTAACTGCACTTTCAGCAGTCGGTAGAAATGTTAAACTCGCACGTCTTACTGCAGGCGTTCGAGTTCACGGTGGCTTAGGGGATGTTTGTCGCGGTATTTCGGTTTCTGTGTTTCTTTGACATAATGACATTAACCGCGCGTTTATTTGTGGGACAGATCGAAACACAGAAGCTGGAGTTCAAGGAGAAAGCGGCACCGAAAATTGGGTCACTAGACAAAGCCGAGCACAAAGCAGGCGGAGGTGATAAGAAGGTAATGCACACAACATGAAGTACTTGAAAGCAGATCTCTTGTCATTCCTTCTGTCTGTGTATCTGTCCGTTTATGTATCTTCCTGTCTATGCCTTCCTGCCTGTCTGTGTCTTTTTCTGTGACTCCGTCTGTCTGCCTCTCTCTCTCTCTTTCTTTCTCTCTCTCTCTCTCTACTTTTGTTTGTGTTTTTTTTCCCTCTTGTATTCCTTTTTTCCCCCTTGTTTTGATGTCTTTTTTTTTCAATACCCTTTAATGTAAAATAGCAGGACAGCATGTAGGACAGGCAGCAATGCCTAAATGCTCTATCCTGAATCCATCATCATCATTTTCATCTCTGTCTGTCTGTCTGTCTGTCTGTCTGTCTGTCTGTCTCTCTCTCTCTCTCTCTCTCTCGCGCGCGCGCGGCCTGTCTTTAAGTCTGGCTAACTCTGCCTGTCTACCTGTCTGTCTGTCTGTCTGTCTGTCTGTGACTGTCTCCTGGTCTGTCTCCCTCTCTATCTGTACTGTGTGTGTCTGTTGCGTCACCTTTGCGCGCAATGTCCCAGCTTCACTGGCAACTTGCCTCCTCTTGCAATCCCGTGGCATACACCTTGCCCTACCAAATAAATAAAATAAAATAAAAATTCATGAAAATCACGCTTCTTCATGACAACAAAAATCACGCAAACTAGCACGCTCACAAACCAGGGTTCTCCAAATAAATACTGCACTTCACCCCACACTCAGTGTGCGTCATTGCGCCTCTGCATTGATACAAACAGAATAAAATATCGAACTATTTGTCACGCGAATAGCTCCAGTCGAGAATGCTTACATTGTGTACACCGGCTTATGTTGCTGTATGCGTGTGTTGATGGCCGAATTGTTGGAGGTTGCTTTTGAGTTGGTAGGTGTTGAGAGATTCAGGTAATTTTTTTTTTTTTTTTTTACGCGTAGATTGCCTGTAGTGTGGCAGACTTTCTGGGCCCGCATGTAAAAGTAGAGGTTAGGGATTTTAGCCCCGGGTTAAAGTCTAACCTCGAACTAAACTAGCTCTAGGGTTAAAATTTCTTCTTCTTCTTTTTTTTTTTTAAATCAGGAAGCGGGTTCATTCCACTAGTGCCTAAGACGTTATAGAAGGAATTTTTTCTTCCTTTCTTCGTTTCATTTTTTTAAAATTTAATTTTGTCTTTGGGTTTCTTTTGTCCTAGTCTGGGTTAGGCCCGTAGCCGTGGGTTAAATTAACCTCGAGTTTTACATACGGGCCCTGGTGTAGCGTAAAAGTGTCAGCCCTTTCTCGCGTTTTCTATCGAACGCCAGGTGATTTAGATCGATTGACGTCATTCACTCAAAGCGGGGAGTGATTTAGGCGAGGGGAAAAAAAGACTGCCTCGCCCGCTGTCCTTGGTGTCAAAGGAACGTGATTCAAATACAACTTGCCTGAAATAGAAGTTGGACGGGGTTCTTTCACACGGCACTTAACCCCAGTGACATTGATTTCGAATCCAAAAGGCTAACATTGACACCAGCTGAACCGAGAAAGAGTGAAGAATAGAGGGGTAAAAACCAGTGTTTCACACATCTGCGATAGTGGCAATTCTTAGTGAAGGTTTTGTATTGTTGGGTTTGAAGTGTTAAGGAAGGTTGTTCTACAGATTCTAGAATGTTCTAATTATGTCGGGAACTGTGAGAGCGTAGTGGGTGGCAGTGAGATAGAGGTGGATTATCAAGGAGATCATGTCGGGCAATATACTGAATTCCTCACCGACCTACACTGATCCGTTGAGGCTACTAAAATAATTATCCTCTCTCTCTCTCTCTCTCTCTCTCTCTCTCTCTCTCTCTCTCTCTCTCTCTCGCTCGCTCGCTCGCTCGCTCGTTTGTTTAAATAAGTCTTGTAGTTTGTTGTTCAGTATCCTTGAATGTAGAATAGCAGGACAGCTTGTAAGGTAGGGAGCTAAATGCTCCATCCTGAATAAAAACGTTTCATCATCATCATCATCATCTCTCATATCTTTGAGTGCTACGCTGCACGGAGTGATAATAACGAAAGGGAATGATGTCTGAAGAAAAAAAACCCGTAATAAAACATCTCTTCATTCGGAATTTGAACGCACTGCCTTCCGATCAAATGTCCATTTTGCCCAACGTTTTGTCCACTATTTTACCGCGATCCCCTACAAACATTGCCATGGTGCGTAAGTGAACTACAGTAAGCCTGATCTGATACGCACGGCGATAAACTGATAGTGTTTTCTGCAATGCAAACAGGAAAATTCGCGTATCTCGCTCAGTCGATATCAGGGGACCTTTTGTTGTAGAAGTCTGTCGGATTTTACCCAGCTCTGTTGAGGAGATATAGTGTGTGGTGATCAGCCGTTGAGAGCAAGGGTTGAGGTTGGAGAGAGGGTGAGAGAGAGAGAGAGAGAGGGGGGGGGGGGGGGTAGAGAGAGGGGGAGTAGAGGGGGGGGGGGGTAGAGAGAGCACAGTGTCTGGTGTGAATATCTTCTTTCATTAAAAGTGCAATAAATACGTTGTTATTGTGAAGGTATATATCACGTGTTGTTATCTTCTCTAAGAGCAAAGGGGAAGGGGAAGGAGGGGGGGGGGGGAGGGGGAGGGGGGGGGGGCGAGGACGTGGTGATTGAAAACCGTCAGTCCTTGTATCTTATCTTCGGTGTCACATAGCAGGGGGGGGGGGGGGGGGGAAGACTTGGTGTAATGACGTCACAAACTGTCGTTAAGTCGGCTATTGTAGGTAATCTGCCAGCAGAAGGGGCGGTGATATTGGATTGAGCGCTACTATATTTGGCATTCTTATCCCGGGTAAGACTTGCTTTACGTTTTTGAGACGGTACAGTTAAATGTTAGACATTTACTCCCCCCACACCCCACCCCCCCATCCCCCCAAAAAAAGAAAAATGAAAAAAACCAATAACAATAACAACAAAACAAACAAACAAAAAATCCACACACACAAAAACAGACAAAACAACAACACCCCCCCCCCCTCCAAAAAAACCCCAAAACAAACAAAAATAAAACAAACAAACAAACAAAATAATTATATAAAAAAAACCGACAACTGAAAATCATAAAAAGCGTTTTTCCGGTGCTACGGCATTTTGAATTTGGGAAACAGAAAAACAAAACAAAACAACACACACACACACACACACACACACACACACACACACACACACACACACACACACACACACACACACACTACGGCATTTTGAATTTGGGAAACAAAAACAACACACACACACACACACACACACACACACACACACACACACACACACACACACACACACACACACACACACACACACACACACACACACACACACACACACACACACACAACGGCATTTTGAATTTGGGAAACAAAAACAACACACACACACACACACACACGCACACACACACACACACACACACACACACACACACACACACACACACACACACACACACGCACGCACGCACGCACGCACAACGGCATTTTGAATTTGGGAAACAAAAACAACACACACACACACACACACGCACGCGCACACACACACACACACACACACACAGTACTATGTCGTGGGAACCGGCTGATTGACAGTGCTATGATCTGGAGCGACATACCACCGAAAGAACGCCCGTCCGTTTCGTTTCACCAACGCGGTATTTGTTTTCTGCTTTGCCACCCTTTTCGAACCCGACTGCACTTAAAGATCGCTCGGGGGACTTTCTTCAGTGTATCGAGGATCCCCCGTCACAACGTACTATCTCTCTTCTTTCTACCTGTATCGCTAGTGCCTTTTAGCAGGGAACCCTCATATTATTACTCAGAGGTGCGACTCAGGTGCCTAGGAGTCACAAATCATTTCTCCCGTTTCTTTCTCCGTAAGCCTTCCTGTCGGTGTGTTCAGCTTGCCACTTCACGTATGTAATAGGTAATCGAACGACACGGACCGCGGCCCAATAGTTTGCATAATATTTTCCTGGCCATGAATTCACTTTCGGTGGGTGCATGTGTGTGTACACGGGGCCCCCGCGGGCGCCCGCTCACCTGAATGCAACGCCTTTTTAAAACCCCGGTAGTCACATTGATCTGCGGTGTGCCGGTAGTGGTGTTGCTCGGTCATTACTTTCCCGTTGGCTGGGCGGGGCAACATTTCCCGTTGTGTGGCGCCCGCCGTGCTCGGAATAAGAAGTTGGAACTCCTAGCTCCAGGGTGGTGGTTATGACTTGTTAGCACTGAAACAACAGCTAGGGAAGAACGGTGACGTTGCCACAGTACGTTTTCCACGGCCGTCGTTCAGGATACGAACGTCATTTGCGTTCTGGTGTGAGCTACGTCAAGTCCAGAAACGTCTGAACGCCAGTTGTTGTGGTTACGGCTGTGTGTGAGTGGTACCTGCCTTGGGCAAGGGGACAGTACGGTACCTGCTTGGACAAGAGAGAGAGAGGGAGTGGAGTGGTGACAGTGGAACCGTTACGGTTCAGTGGACTCGCCCCGGTGATCGGGAAAGGATCAGGCGTATTTCTTGTAGGTGAAGTTCCGGTATTGTCAGAAGTGATCATGCATGACGACACGTTGAATACCGGTGCTAATGTTGCTTAGTAGGAACCTTTTTTTTGGTGGTTGTTCTTACTGTTGTTGCTGTTTGGATAAAAAAAAAAATTTCCTCGCGTTTTCCCTAAGTGTCTTCCAGTTTTTAGAACACAACGTACAGGACATTTCAGGGTGTCGTAATTTATCGTCGTAGCGAAAACCTCAAGAAAACTATAGGTTTTGCGGGCTTATTCCATCTTTACTAAGCCAAATTATGTTTTGGAACAGTTTCGCTCGTGATGCGCCTGTACGCTCGAAATACTCTATCTTGATGATTAGTACAGCTCTTAATGCGACACAATGTTGTTTACACTTTACACGAACGGTCGAACATTCAGATTCTACGACTGTTGTTACACTACTGGAGCGCTCAGTGTGGTCGCCGCGTCATCGATTAAGCTTCTGTTGGCTTAGTGCCAGCATGACAGACGCTGTCACTGTGCAGGTGTCTAAGTGTTGCGATGATATCACGAAAATAGCGCAGGACGATCTGTGAGCATCAAAATGGTAGCTTTCGCCCCTTCAAGACAGTTTTTGTCAGTGTGAAAAGTGTCATGTCCTCCAGCAATAATCCAAAAACTAAAGCGGAAATTGAAAAGCACTGAACAAACGGGATTTGGTCTAGTGGTTAAGGCATTCGACTTCGGATCCTGAGCTGCCTGGTTCGAGTCCCCGGTGGTCAGGATTATGGTGGGATTTTTCCTCACCATATCGAGTCAAATCCATGTGCAGACTCGTTTACGGTGCCTGTCTCGCCTTCGTGTACATCAAGTGTGCACGCTAAATATCCCACGTTCATCTCTCCAAGAAGAGTAGGCTGTGGCCGGTGTCGTGGTAAACAGAAATACCGTCGCACCCACCAGAGTGGATAGCAGGGTGGAGGTTTGCACATAAAGTAGCGCTTATCGGCAGCAGGCTTTCACTGCTTTGTCCTCCAGCCCTGCGGCGCCGTGAGCATTTCAGCAGAGATGGATATGTGTGCCGAGGAGAAGTCTACCATACCATACCATACCAAACGCAACAAGAGTGAATGTAACCAATCAGTGTGTCAAAGGCAATTAATGTCTTTTCCTATCCCCCCATGTTTGTACATAGCTAACAGTATCAGGCTTCAGTCCGCTGCAATCGATAAATTAATCTACCTGTCACGCAGCATTGTGCTATTGACCTGATAAGTTACTACAGCAAAGCCCCCCCCCCCCCCCCCCCCCCCCCCCCCCACCACTTAATACTAACTCGTTCTGTCTACCATCCATACACGGTATACTGCCCTCCGGCAGAGAACAAAGCTCCGATCTTGATCAAGTGCTGGTTTCGTCTGACCGCTTGAAGCTAGCGGTACAGGAAGAACTAAGTATCACAGGAGAGATTTTCTGGCATTCTGTAATCACTGTCGCGTGGAAGTGTTGGCATTACTCTCTGCCTGAGAGGATTTTGTGTCTTACAACTTTACTTGGACCATACAGAAATGTAGCTGAGCTAATCCAGGGGTCGATGGAATGTATTGTTGTGTATATTTACGTGGAAGAAGTCAGTAGCATTAGTAACATTAGCACCGGTATATAACGTACGTGAAACATCTTCTAAATGGTTGGACACGGGAGAAATAACAAATGAACAGATGCGATCACACCACTATTTTCCGTTTCAGCTGCTCTGAGGAGAGACATAATATCAGCGTTACGTAGTAAACGTCACAAAAGTGCTTCATTTGATTCGTCGACACAGTATTTTGCGTGGGAGAATGTGAACATATTTCCTGTGAAACACAAAGTTTTTTAAGCCTTAAGTTGTCCTTCGAAAGGCCAGAATAATGTGACCGCTTTGATCTGACATTTCAAGGTCTACATCTGTGTGGTCAAGACAGAACAGAGCAAAACGAAAGACATCAAACCTTTTCAGCTTCAAGGATTGAATAGTGGGAAAAGTCTATAGACACGCGCTCTTTCTTTCTTTCTTTCTTTCTTCATGAAATGGACAAGTGAAATAGCTCAATCCTTGTGGACAATTCTTCGAGTGTTTCAAGCCGGAAGATAATCTGGAGTGATTAATCGCTTTGAGCCGTTAATCGGCCGTGGACTACTTTCCAGCTGATCTTACCCGATGGCCACTGGGACCAAGTCCAAATCCTGTAGTTTGTAGGTCAAAGTGAGGCCGAATGCAGGTAGGTTGCCAAAATCTTCGCTGCACTGCAGATTGTGACAGACCCAGAAGTGTCAAGCCTTGTTCTGGATCGTAGAAGACAGCTGTCCAGAGGTTTTGACCCAAGACGATCCGCTTTTCTTTTACATGAAAACAGTGCGCGTGTTGCAAGGAAAAAAAACTGGGCTTTCCTAACGATCTTAATCTTTACGAGACTTAGCCTTGTCCTGAGTTGTAGAAGAAGGCTGGCCATAGATTGGTCAGCTTTGACTTAAATTGAAAACAGCGCACGGGTTGCAAGGCTGTAACTGGCCTTAGGTTAGGCAGCGAACTTGCTCCTAGACTTAGCTAAGTGAGGAGTGCCGCTTGAAGGAGACCGACTTGTCCTGATATTCGGCTTGAACGTGTTACGTATCCTTGTAGACGTGAGCCAAGTTTTGGTGACGTTATGCCACCAGCCAATAACGGCGAAATGTCTACAGCGCCAGCCCCAAAATACGGACCCTCTGCAGTGCGGGACATTCACTACGTCACAGGCGCTAAAAGTCCTTACGTAACGGTCAAACAGCGCAAGAATGGCCAGTACGTGGTGGTTGAGAGACTCCCAGTGCACCATCGGGCACGCAACCACGGTCTGCCCACACTCAAACAGTCGCTAGCCGAGTCGGAGGTGAAGCTGAACTCCATCAAGCCTGACTGGATGCCCACGCCACAGGCCAAGCAGCTCGGTCGTCATGACTACCGCTCGGCTCCGGCCTTGCCCCCGATTGACCTTGGTTGGAATCAGAAGGCGGAAGCGGTTGTGGGTTCTTTGGTTAACGTGGAGCATGAACCGGGTGGTGGCAACAAGGCCATTCCACGTCAGAAGGTCAACTGGGAAGCCAGGGCCAAGATCGGGTCGCTGGACAATATAAACTACAAGTCAGACAGGCCGCCTCACACGAGTCAAAGTGACCCGTTGTCAAGGCGACGGTCGTCCACGAAACTCCAGCCTACACCTCGGTACGGAGCGCTTGCCGAAAGCGGTGCATTGGGACCGGCTCTGCATTACACTCCCGGCGGGGCGGAGGTGATCACGCGGAGCTCACGCTACGAGCACGTGAAACCACGAGTCGGATCCCTAGACAATGCCGCACACGTTCCTGGCGGTGGGGACGTGACTGTCAAGCACCACCGCCAGAACTGGAAATCCCGGGCGCGCATCGGTTCCCTTGACAACGTGCACCACGTGCCGGGTGGGGGTGAGGTCAGCATCACCAACCAACGGCTGACGTGGCAAGCTAAGCCTCGCGTCGGTTCCCTAGACAACATCAGTCACGTGCCCCACTTCGAGAAAATCAACATTCCCCGGCAGAAGCTGAGCTGGAAGGGGAGGTCTCGGATAGGCTCTCTGGAGAACATCCACCACCAGCCTGGAGGGGGGATAGTGCAGATCACCAATAACCGACTGAGGTGGAAGTCGCAGGCCAAAGTTGACACTCGCCCACCGAAACGCCACGACATGAGTCATGGGTCTTCACTCGACTCTCTCGACTCGCTGTGTAAGATCAGTCAATCAATCAGTTTATTTTATCATTATCCCCGAGAGGAGCGTTCTCTTTCCTGGTGGAACACGGATGTCCTCGCCCTCCCCCCCCCCCCCCCCCCCCCCCCCCCCCCCCCCCCCCCCCCCCGCCCTTTTTCCCCCGTTAGGACACAAGTTTCCGTTGCCTCCTTCAGCTAGGAAACAAGTGTCCTTTGCTTTTCCCTGACAGAACACGGATGGCCTTTCTCTGCCGTTAGGACACGGGTGTCCTCTGCTCTCTCCCGTTAAGATACAAGTGTCCTGTACTGTCTCCCGTTATGATATAGGTAACGTTAGCTCTCTCATGTTAGGTGTTCTTTGCTCTTTCCAGTTATGACACAGGTGTCTTTTGCTTTCTTTCTCGTCATGACGCAGGTTGTGTGTCATGTGTGCATGACTTGTTTTGTGCTAGGAGAGCCAGGTCACAGATTACGGGACTGAAGAGGATAAGCGTATGCGTTTGAAACTCCGCCAAGGACTGGTGTTAGCTGGGACTGCCCTAGTTCTTACAGCTACATAACCGAGTGTTTGTTTTTGGTTTCGTTTTTGTTTTTCGTTCTAAAAGATTTCAAAGATCTCTCTCTCTCTCTCTCTCTCTCTCTCTCTCTCTCTCTCTCTCCGAAACATTATGATTCGTTTTAGATTTGTCGTCTCTGAAATTTCCGTACGCACTTCAAGGTTTGTGCCACTGACTGAACGCAACTTGGCTTGTCCACTTTGTGGTGCACCCATCCGGGGAGGATGAAATGCACTTTGTTCTGTGCTGTCCTGTTCTAGCAGAACTTAGAAAAGAATTCATTTGCATGGGCCCAGTGGCCTACCAAATAAAATAATTTTATTCAGTTCAATTCAATTCAGTTCAGTTCCTCTCTCTCTCTCTCTCTCTCTTTTTTTCTCACTTTTTTTGCTTATATTTAGTTGTTTGCTTCGTGAATGTCCTTGACTGTTTGTTTGTTGCTTCATTTTTTTTTCTTTCTTCTTCTTCTTTCTTTCTTTCTCTCTTTTGTAATTTAGAGTAGCAACGGCAAGTTTGAAAATGGTAACTGTGCCAATAGCTTTACCGTTGATAAATAAAGGATCATTGTCATTGTCATTCTCTCTCTCTCTCTCTTTCTCTCCCCCCTCTTTTCAGTGTCTTCGTGTGGAGCGAACTTCGCTGCTGTTTTAATACATCAGGTTACAGCATATACAGCATGTGCATTTGTTTTCTTCAGATTTCTTAAACAATGTTGTTTACATTGTTTCAGATTGAAACTCAAAAGCTGGAGTTCCGCGAGACAGCCAAACCCAAGACAGACACCGGCAAGGCTTAACACGTGCAAAACATCTGCTGCCCGCGTAATGTTCATTGCGCACAGTTACACACACTTCCCGCTAGATTTCACGGAGGTGGGCCGGGCGGCAGAGATGTTTCACCGCTTACTGCAATTTCCAGCCTGTGACAAAGCTTCACGAGAGTGGACCAATTTTCATGGAGGACAGAATGATTGCTTGCAAGTCTTGTACAATTCCAAACGTTTTCGCTTTTGCTATGCTACTTAGATGTGTGAAAGGAAATTATGCAGCCTACACGGATATCTTAGGATATAAATACAATTGGTTGGCTTGAGACGATTGAGATGCTTGATGAATGATTGGATAAGGATGTTTTGTCTTGTTCCAGCTTTTTAGGTGTTTGACAATGGCTGGCTAATATTTCGTACGTGTCATATTTGATCCATTTTTTTTTCAGGATACCGTTACGATATTGAATGCTTTTGTGTCATTATTCATTTTGAAATTGTCTTGTCAATGGCAATGTAGTCGTGTTTTATTCAGAAGGAACGTGAAGGATTTTGTGATCTCTACATTAGTTTCTTTGTTTTTTGTCTTTTTTTTCTTTTTTCGCTGTTGTGTTGTGGTTAGTTGGTGTATAAATTTACCGGTTGAAATCGTGAAGACTTAACATGATCGTGGACAAGTTCTTGTTGTTCATCGCTGAATCGTTGGACGTTTAAGTTTCGTTGGAAAGCATCATCCCGAATATATATGTCTCATCACTTGTGTTATCTAGACGACACGATCAGATGAATAGATTCGTAAACCATCATTTCCCGGACGTTTCATCGGATTTCGTTGTCTCCGTTTACGAGTGACATCTTCATCAGTCAGCAGTCGATGTCTTGAGCCCGAGGATAATAGCAAGACAGTGGCTGGACGGGAGGGGGAGGGGGGAGTTGATGTGGATGGGGCACCTGGAAGGGGGGGGGGGGGAAGATAGGCGATGCCATTTTCTTGTACACTTATATGAAAGTCTCAAGTGCATGTAAATTAAGTTTAACGGTCATCAACTCGCGCGCCTTTCCGTTTGTTTCCTATGATATTTGCCAGTATACATACAATGTACCGAATGTCTGTCAACTGCACACACCAGACGTCGTAATCACTTACAATGGTTGGCGATATCACGTGAATTTGCTTCATGGAAGGCCATGGCCAGTGAAAATGTGTTTCTATCGTGACAAGAACAGGAAATGTAGACTGTCCGTTCATTTTGGATCTCATGTGCGATAAGCTTCGAGTATCGCTTTGCCGATTCATCTGGCGTAATGACATGGAAATTTCACTTTGGTGACTTTGGCTGTACGTTGTGGTGGGCCTGTGTGTATTTTGCTTAACTCTTACCTTGCCAATTGTTCTGAATTTCGGAAATGACAAAGTCTGGTCACACGGGATTTGTATGTTCGACTTGCGCTCATTACCAGCTACTTTCATATCTACCTTGAAATGTGTGGAAGTGATCAAAATAAAAGTTGATGTTACAATGGTCTACTTCGGTTTGATTGAACCATCATTTTCGGCGTAAAGAAGATTGGAAAACAAAAAAAACAATCAAAAAACAAAAACAACCAGAGGCCATATTTCACACACCAGATTTTCACGCTGTCTTAAAATTTGCTTCCAATATTTAACTTAACGCCAGCCTGTCCACGTGACATGTTACTTAGTTTAAGTTCACGTTTACGTCAATGTGTACATTAATTTTTTAGTCCGCGCGTAAAATGTGTCATCACGCAAATGAAACAAGCACACATATATGCATATTTAGTGGATTGTACGTGTCATTTGATGTTGTGTTGGAGTAGTGATGTTGTAGTTGTAATCTCGGAAGAAAATTCAATAGCCGGCGCTCTGTGTCCATTCATGGTGTGTCTTTTAGTGGTGAGTAGGCCTCACACATTTTCACCATCGTCTGTTGTAAATCGATTCATGAAAATATCTGTATATACTTGGAAGCTGTGTTTTTTCATCCGTGTAAGTTATTGGAATTTGTACAGGTCTGCGTTAGTGTTATCATGATTATGCATTTTCATTACAATCATGCGCATTATTTGAGCCGATGTGCTTTAGGCTGTGTTCGTGGTCCATCTTACCAAACTGAAGGGCTGTTGAATAGCTTTCCTTTTGTAAATGTCTGACCTGTTTTGTGAAGCGGCGGAGACGGGATGGCCGGATGGTAGAGCGTTAGACTGTCTGGCCGAGAGTTCGAATCCCGGGTGGGGCTAAACATTTGTGCTGGTGTTTTCTTTGTTGCCCCGTCTTTGATATCACCCTTACATGGTGGAGAAGGACGTTAAACTCCCAAACACCCACCCACCCTGTATTTTGAAGTGTTCTGTCAATCAAATGATGTTAAATCGCGTTTGATTCAAAACTGTCATGAGTACAACCCAGTTTGCTTTTTGTGAAGTATTCATGTGTTAGCAGTCATTGAGTCATTTTACATCTAACCATGCCACGATTGTCTAGGCTTTCTGGTGTGGGTTGCTATGTTGGTAAGTCCCAATCTTGAACGTGTGTAGACATTAGTCAACTGACAAAATTGGCAAAGTTTTATTTTTGTCATTTGGAGTGCGCGCTAGGTCAAGATAATTTAGTGTTCTACTGATGAAACCACTGCGAACTATTTTGACTTTTTCTGAAGGTGAAGCTAGATTTTTGTGATAGTTTGTACAATGTACCTGAAAAATGAACTGTTCCTTTTTATGTACTTTCTTGAATTTGTCGTTGTTCAGTAGGCTTTTGTTTTCACACACGCAATCTCAAACTCGCTTGTTTTGTGACTCACGGGTGTTCATTTGCCATTTTGAAATAATTTAATTTGTCAATATCAATGGACTTTCGGTCTGATTGTTTTTAATTTTTAGACCTGCGTTGTGGGCAGATATTGCGAGAACTCACTAGGTTTTTTTTTTTAACATTTACGTATACTATGTGCATACCATGTCACAATTTTAAAAATGTTTTGCATGTTTTGAATTCTTTGAACGCTTTTCTGTGATCATTTCGACTTTGCCTGTCAAATGTAGGTTGCTCAAAGCAGCCGCTTACTCTGTACAACGTCTCGCTTGCCAACATTTTCGTAGGTTTAAGTGGATTTTTGGCACGGGTATGGTTCAGTGTGAAAGTCTTCGTTCTTTTCGATCGTGCGGCAAACATAGCTACTCATAATTTGTTGAAAGGAGAAACTGTCTGAAGGTTTACCCGCTTGAAGGTGTTTTTTGTTGTTATTGTTTTGTTTTGTTTTCTTACCTCGTTACCCGTCTTATCAACAGGCCTGACTTTTTTCGTGGAGTTGTATGATCAAGGCGATGTCTGCCATGATGTTTAATGTTTACATTTGAAGATAGCCAGTTTCGTTGCTGACGGGACATTTGGTTAATTCTGTAGTCTGTTTTCAACGGCTTTTGTTCATGTTATTGGCAGAGAAACTCTCAGACAAATTAGCTGCTGCAAAATCTGTCTCTGGCTGTCTCTCTCTCTCTCTCTCTCTCTCTCTCTCTCTCTCTAGCTCGCTCGTTCTTTCTGTTTCTTTTTGCCTATGTCTCTCTCTCACACACACACACACACACACACACACACACACACACACACACACACACACACACACACGATTACAACTAGAAAAAAGCATCACCACTGACTAGCAAAGAGCACCATCATAAGGCCACGCACGTTCCTCAGACATAACGCTTTTAGTCAAGTTATTCCAGTATAATCTCGACATCTCTGAAACTGGACTTTCTTGTCTAGCTAGACTTTCTGGTGATTTTTCAGTCCTGATGAAATCTAGCTCTACTGACCACCGTTTGTTCCGCGCCTCGTTACTGCCATTCGCATGCCTCGTGTTGTATACAGCTTTTGCCAGTCCATGGTTCGAATAAACTTCCACAATAATACGAAGACGCACACGAGTTTTGCTTCTATGTATTGTGGTAGTGGTGGTTCCTTGTTGGCTGAAAATGAGCGAGTGTGTTGAAAATGACTGTGTTTTAACTCTTAACAGCTCAAACCCGACTCCCCTCTGCCCGCTATATGATAAGACCGGTTAAAAAGAGCAAGCTACTGCACACCAGTAGGAGCCAATTGAAGCCACGATCATGCAAGGCTTGGGCCTTCCCGCTGGGCACGAGACTGTTTCAAATTGCGTAATAGTGGTTTCAAGTGGCTTCGTGTGATCTGAAGATTTCAAGTAAAAATGCGATTTTCCGTGGGCTCTTAAGAGTTAAGTGACCGTTGATGAACTATACATTACTGGATAAACATACAACAGAGAGAGAGACTTAACCTCACTCACGTCAGTACGAACGAAGATACAAGCCAGTGAAAAATGATAGACAGAGCACCCCATTTTCCAATTGCAAGTTTCCGATGTTGTGTCCTGGATCTGTTTAAACTAAGTCTTCGCCGTGATTTCTGTCTAAACCATTTCGACAACAATTCCACATCGCGAACAAGAAGCCTTTTGGACGAATTCAATAGCAGGGCTTACTACTGTAACATTGAATGCCTAGAAACGTTTTCCTGTGATCTGTTTGTGATTACCGCTAGAAGGCTACATCTTCTTGTTCTTTTTCTCCGCTTGCAATCAACGACCGCTGAGTTCTGAGTCCGGTCGGCTAAAGTTATCTCGGCAACGAGCAGGGCGAAACAAAACACGTAAAGGTAGGTAACTCCATTTATTTCCACCAATCGCTAGCTTTAAGGTAAGTTGCTTCCCTTTAGTCGTTGAGGCCTCCTCCTGTTTGTGACGCCGAGGTATGGTCAGATTTAGTTCGGGTAACCCATGAGTGATCGGGGAAGTCACATAGAAGACGCACAAGAGGCAGAAAACGGGGCAAATCCAGAACTCTAGCTGTCAGGCTACGGACATAAATCTACTCGATTTCAGGAGAGCGGAGACCATGACTAGGTCAGATTCGGGAGTCAGCTCATACAATGAAAACGTGAAATGTAGCCACGTACTGACGTAGGATGATGACGATTTGTAACATCTAGGTCTTATGCCGCTGGTGTAGTATATCGACTTGCAAAACACACACACACACACACACACACACACACACACACACACACACACACACACACACACACACGCACGCACGCACGCACGCACGCACGCACGCACGCACACACACACACACAATCAATCAATCAATCAATCAATCAATCAATCACAAAATTAGTCAAGAAATAATAATAATACAAATATATACATTCAATTTTATGAATAAATCTGAGAACACAACGTCATTTTGGCCACAATACAGATAATAACGCCTACAGCTGACGACATTCCAAGTTGCAAATAACATCAAAATAAAATGACGTCAGGCCTGAGACTCCGTCCGTCGGTCCGATCTGCCGCAGTTTGTTTGTGTCACTGGAGATCCATGGGATAGGTCCAGCAGTCAGTCTGCGGTCGGTGTGACGAACTTACGCTAGCAAGAACTGGTGAGTATCGTCCACACACCCGGTTTCAGGTATCTGCCAGTTCCAACGCTGTCTATCCCTACTGATAATTTGTATACTTGCTTCTTTTTTTTTTTTTTTTTGTCTACGTAACTTGCAGTTTCGTGCATTGCCAACATGGTGCCTGTGTATGTGTACGTAAGCTGTTTTCTGTAAGTATTCTGTATCTGTTTCTTGGTGTGTAACGTTTGTTCTTATGTGGTTGTTTTATGCTTCCTGTGTGGCGTCGGCTGTGCCTGCTTTGATTTCCGTCATTATGTACTACGGCGCTCAGACCCTGTTGTGTACATGTAAAAGCGCCATAAGTCTCCTATATTATTGTAGTGTGTGTGTGTGTGTGTGTGTGTGTGTGTGTGTGTGTGTGTGTGTGTGTGTGTGTGTGTCTGTGTCTGTGTGTACATCTATTTGGTTTCAGATCCGACGATCACGACGTTCAGACGCGACACGACACGCACCTGTATGTAGTGACGCAACACGACGAGACAGGATCAGTTCAGCTCTTACAAGTCTTCACTTTGTCCGGCTTGCATCGTGAAACTATATACAATTCATAAACCAAGCCTCCCTCTGTGTCTGCGAAATTCACATTGGCTGTTCACCGCGCTTGTTCAGCGAAGGAACAAGCCATCTACTTTGTGCACCTGTGTATCGCATCATTGTGGTAAAATGTAGACGCTGGTGTTTGTGCCCGTCGTTGGTTGACATACTAGATCTGTTCCGTTCATGTTAGATACGTTACTTTGGTCAACTCAGTGTCAGTTATACTGCATTACTTTGGTCAATTTACTGTTAGTTGAATATGGACTAATGCTACCTTTTTTCTCACAAATCGTTTTGAGCTGTTTTCGTGGTATCTATCACCACACCACTTAGACACATGGACATTGACAGCGTTTGTAATCCTGGCTCTGAGCCAACAGAAGCGTACTCGATGACGCTGCGAACACACTGAGCGCTCGGTTGTTTTTTTTTTTTTTTTTTTTTTTTACAGTCGTAGAATTTGAATGTTCGACCGCTCGTGCAAAGTGTAAACAACACTGTGTCGCATTAAGAGCTGTACTAATCATCAAGATAGAGTATTCTGAGCCCACAAGAGCACTCACGAGCGAAACCGTTCCCAAACGTAAGTTGTTTTAGCATAATTGGAATTAGTCTGTTCAAATTACTTTGGTTAGTTCCATCTTAGTTAATAACTTTGGTCGATTTACCGTTAGATGAACTACATATTGGCCAATCTACTTTTAGCTGAATTATTTTGGTCAAATTACTTTTAGTTAAATTATTTTGGTACATGCATTGCTAATTGAATCACTTCGGGCTGTCGAATTACTTTTGTCGTTTTGCTTTTTGTTAAATTACTTTGGTCAATTCACTGTTTATTTGAATTACTTTGGTGAATTCACTGTTAGTTAAATTCCTGTGGTCATTTCCGCGAACGTGTCTTATGGACATCCCCCCCCCCCCCCCTCTCTTTCTCTCTCAGCCTGCAGTGCCGGTCGTGTAATCATCCACATCATGAGATTTGACGTTAAAAGGGAAGAACCCTCATAGTCGCACCCGTGAAGTGGGTGAATCTCGGTTGTGTGGCAGCAGCCTCCCCACTGGGCCCATAGCACACCCGCTCTGTACCCAACATAGTAAGGAAAAATTCCGCTTGCCTCGGCTGGGATTCAGCCGGATTTCCCAGACCACGGTCCGAAGAGCTAAACACTGCACTACGGGGGCTGATAATAAAAATAATAATAATAATTTTATTTATATAGCGCTTAATCTACATGGAAGGTAGTTCGAAGCGCTTAAAGTACAGGTAAAGAGACAGATAGACGTGAAGGTTCAGGGCCAGGGCAACTGCATGTATGGTGCTTAATAAGGAGATGGAGAAAGACGGAGGGAGGTTAGACGGAGCTTTGAGATGAAAACAGGTAGGTTTTTAGATTTGTTTTGAAGGTTTCGAGGGAGGTTGACTGGCGGAGCGAAAGAGGCAGAGAATTTCAGGCTTTTGGACCAGCGTAGGAGAAGGCTCGAGAGCCAACAGAAGAAAGTTTAGTGCGTGGGATTCTGAATATCAGGGTATCGGATGAAGACCGGAGGGAACGTGACGGAGTGTAGAGTTCCAACAAGTCAGACAGGTAGGATGGGGCGGAGTTATGGATGCACTTGTAGCAGAGGGTGCAGATCTTGTATTTAATTCTTTGAGAGAGTGGAAGCCAGTGCAGAGAGCAGAGTGCACGGGAGATGTGGTCGGACTTTTTCAAGCGAATGACAAGGCGAGCAGCAATGTTCTGGATGCGCTGAAGCGGGAGAATGGATGAAGCAGGGAGACCAGCCAGCAGAGAGTTACAATAGTCAAGACGGGACAGAATGAGTGAAGTGACCAGTTTGGCTGTTGCATCGGTGGAGAGGTACTTGCGGACAGAGGAAATTCGGCGGAGTTGGAAATGGCAGGACTGTGAGATCTGGGCAATGTGCTTTTTCATGGTCAGGGTGCTGTCAAGTGTTACCCCAAGATTTTTGGCAGAGTCAGAGAAGGGAATGGAGAGGGTGTCCTCTAGTTGAAGGGAGTTGACAGAAAGAGATGCTAGTTTCTGTGAAGTGCCAATAAGCATTACTTCTGTTTTATCACCATTTAGCTGCAGCTTGTTCTCAGTCATCCAGTTTTTTTATGTCTGCGTAACATTCTGATATGATGAGGGCAAGGTGATGTATGTTTTCTGGTTTACTACTGGTGTGGAGTTGAGTGTCGTCTGCAAACATGGGGTGTTGTATGTTATAACGGTTGATGATAGAACCCTGTGTTCTCATGACAATAAACTGGCTGCCGGGCTGCTCAACGGGGGTTTCTCTCCGGGTTATCCGGCTTTCCTCCCCCAACAAAATTGCAATTTTTTTTTAATTGATAGGTATTGGTGGCGCTGAACCGCGGCGACGCGCTTCCCCCGGGAGATAATAAAGTAGTAACAACAACAACAACAAAACCCCAAAACTGGAACCTAGCTCTGACACTGTCTCTCTTCCACCTGTTTTGTAGTGTTCCCAGTTCTGCGTACTGAAGGATCGAAACGTCATTCACAATGTTCAAACAACGGACGATGATGCTGATGATGGGCCAGCGGGCCGAACGCCTGAGAGAGGAGAGGATACGACAAGAGGAATCCGTGAAGATGCGCAAGGAAATACGCAGTGTTCGACGCACTCGACACCGAACTGAACTGAAGAATGACTACGTTTCTTGCATCCAAGACAAATGGTATACTACTAATGCTACTACTACTTCTGATGGTATACTACTAATGCTACTACTACTTCTGATGGTATACTACTAATGCTACTACTACTTCTGATCCTACAGCTACTACTTCTACTACTGCTGCTGCGACTACTGCGACTTACATAATTAATGTTTCTATGTTCGTAATGTGTTCTGATGGGAAACACTGCCGCTTACACAGCTCTCCGACTGTTTGCCAAATGAATAGATTATCCTTTTGGCCATTGCGACAGTTTTTGCGGCTTCTAATGTTAACTGGGCATAACGCGCGAAACACACATGTGCACCTCACAGTCGTTGTGTCTACTAACTACAAAACTGAACACAGCTGTGCTCGGTGACAAACCGATTGAAGATGCACTGTCTGCCATGTTTGCACGCCGAGTGACGTAGCACAGCCAATCAGAATCTGTTGTGGAAACCTCAGTCACAGTTGTGGCTGTTTGAAATCCAGGTTGCTGTGATGACGCCACAGCGGCGAAAACCCCCAAAATCACAACTGTGTCACAACTGTGGCGCTCCGCAGTGCCCAATTAAGAACCGGCTTTACTCTTCCACACCTGTACCACGACCAAGTAGCTAAAAATAGCAACCAATCAGCACTGTCTAGTTGGTATTCAGTCCGGAACAAAATTACGTCGTCCGCTTAGTACGCAGTACGTTTCTACGTACGTAAAATAACATAATTTTATACGCATACTCGAGTCACCACAATGGGATCAGATGCTATATTGGGTGAAGGACACAAATACACAGGGCCTCAAAATGCCGGTGTCTTCCCTATAAGCCTCAGGCATCACAGTCACCCCTAAAAATGCTTCAATCTAGAAACAATTACTACCACGAACAGACAATTCAAAGGCACGCACCTGACAGGGTTTAAAAAAAAAATGAATGTCTCCTTTCCGCTCAGGCCTCACTGGAGTAATGCACGTTTACTTTCTCTTTAAGCCAGAGATGCGCAGTTCACACAAAGCCGCTTGCCTCACTTGTGTCCCACCTCTGTGCAAAAAGTCCCAGCTTCACAGGCAGCTTGCCTCTTTTTGTGACCGCCTGCCACGCACCTTGACCTACATAACACAAAAATCACGAAAATCACGCTTTTTCGTGACGACAAAAATCACTACAGATTAACACGTTCGCCAAACAGGGTACCTCAAACAAACACCAAATATGACCCCACGGTCATTTTATGTCCT
>JACVVK020000360.1:520000-612500 GCA_018292915.2 Batillaria attramentaria
GTTCTCCCCTCTCCAAGTTCTACCAATGACACTAGATCCTCTACGACCTCGACCGATTAGCCACTTGACTGGGGGTGGGGCCGGGTGGGGGAAGAAGGGAGGGAGAGAGAGAGAGAGAGGCAGAGAGAGAGGGTGGGTGGGTGGGTGGGTGTTTAGGAGATTAACGTCCTTTTCCCCCACATAAGGGTGATATCAAAGACGGGGCAACGAGAAAAAGGCCAGCACAAATATTTGGCCCCACTGAGCGGCCAGGATTCGAACTCTCGGCCCAAGCATTGAAAGTCCAACGCTCTACCATTCGGCCACCCTGGCTCCCCAGAGAGAGAAAGAGAGAGAGAGAGAGAGAGAGAGAGAGAGAGACGTCAGTTCCGTGATCTAAACATTTGACGTCAGCCTCAGGCAGGTCGTCGTACAGAGAGAGAGAGATGACGTCAATTCCGTGAAGTAAACTTTCGACGTCAGCCTCTAGCACTGAGATCGTCTGAGGATGCTTGTTCATGTCTTGTGATTTCCCTGTTGGCTTTGTGACTTCTCCGACTGAATTATTTTTCACATAAAATCTGGAAGATCTAGAGGGCTGATGAAATGTCGGAAGCAGTGGCAATACTTGCAGATTTTGTCTGTGAACCAAACATTTGACGTCAGCCTCACGCTGCTCGTCTCACAGATGATACTTCTACATATCTTGTGATTTCCTTGTTGCTTTTGTGACTTCCGTGACTGAATTAATTTTGACATAAAATCTGGAAGATCTAGAGAGCTGATGAAACGTGGACTTAAGTGCCTTGAATTGTAATTACGAAATTGCAATATTGGAACTTTCTTGACCGGCGCTTCTCACAGAAACCTGAAAAATGTGTTTATCTAAAAGCTCTGCTATTCTTAATACTAAAGCTATAATAGTGCAGCAGTTCATGTCATATGTGCAGTTGGCACAAGTGACAAAAATACCGGAATGATGAGTAATTTGAAGGAGACTTTTCATAGATATTTGGCCTTATATGCAAACCACCCCTACCTCGGAAATATTTTTCTTACACAAAACCTGTCAGAGCTACATAGCTGTGCTACGAAAACAGGCAGTATAATTGGATGATCTTCCCAATTTCAGAAAATGAAGCCATTTGAACATTTTTTTTCGAAAAAAATCGTAACATGACCGATTTTTAAAAATCGGCGATAACTCTTTTGAAAATGCAGTAGGCTAAAAATCGTGAAAGGTAGGTCTGGAGAAGGTGAATTCCCATTTTATCTCAAAGTAAAAAGGCCTCCAACGAGGTGGTTTAGGAGATAGCCATCATTACATCCGTCCACACACACACACACACACACACACACACACACACACACACACACGTCATTCCCGCCAAAAAGAACGCAGCAGCAAAGTGTGCACGTAAGGTGTCTATGACGCAGATTTCGTTACGTCACTGTGTGTGTGAAAGTAAGTATTGTGTGGAGAAACGTCACAGTCTTGTTTTGTATCACTGAAACTTGCTGCTGCGCGTAGCAAAATCTGCCCCGTCTCATAAAGTTGTTTCTCTATAGAGAAACAACTTAAAAACGAACAAACAAACAAAAACAGAGAGCAAAAGCCTCCCCCCCCCCTTCCAACACCTTCCACCCCCACCCTCACCGCCTCTGGGTTCCCCGGTTCGACCGTCCACGTTTCTTGTTTTGTTTTGTTTTTCTTTTCCTTCCCCAACTCTTCGCCAGCTCCGGTGCTGTTCCTCCCGCCTATGTCTGTCTGTTTTTCCCTAGCACACACCGAGTGCACCCGTGCCACCTACGACCAGAAGGACAACCTGGACAAAACCATGGTCAAAGTGCGCGCCCACTATGAAAAACAAAGGGCGACGTTCGAGCTGGAGATGAAAATGTTGAACTTCAAGATTGACGTCCTGAAACGGACCGAGGCGTTTATAGTGGAAAAGAATAAGGTCAGTGTAAAAAGTTGTGCTTTGCCAAGTCGATCACATGATCATGTAGGTCAGTTAGTTTGTTTTACTCAAACCAAAGAACAAACGCCAAAGAATACAATTGCAGGAGGTCTCAAAATGCCTACTGTAATAATAATAATAATAATGAATATTGTATAGGCGCTTTATCCATTTTCATGAATCGGCTCAAAGCGCCGCGAACTAAACCGAACACGCACGCTCACGTGAATCACACGCATTCTCTCACACACACTGGACGTAAACACATTACAATCACGTGGTGCGAAGGGTCAGCTCAGCTATTGAAATTTCGGAATTTAGAATTGCATTTATTTTTCAAATTTGGTGGGCTGAACAATTCCAAAGCAGAGGGGGAGGAAGCCGGAGTACCCGGAGAAAACCCCCGACGATCGGCCCGAATGAACGGTGCCACATACGAGAAGGAAAAATTCTTTGCCCCGAGTGGGACTCGAACCCCTGACCTCTCGCATTGGTGACAAGTCTCTTAACCACTAGACCACCGACCGCCCCAATAATAAGGAGTTTGCGGACAGCCCGCACGTGTACTCATTACGGCAACGAGAGCCTGCGGGGCGTCGTTCGGTGTCGAGTGCACGCACCGTCTATAACAGCGCTTGCGGGCAGAACGGCGCGCAAGCCGTCAGGGGAACAAACTCTTAAATACGTTTTGACAAAATTCATGAGTGAAGTGAACTCCCTTCTTTTGATTTCCGGTCACTTTCTTTACACGTGTCGATTGCGTTTACGTCTACCGATTGTCATGCAGATGTGTAAGAATATGCTGTTATTTGAAGAAGACGACAATGATATGGAAATGGCGTACCACATGGGGTGTCTTCAGCCGGAGCGCCCTGTATACCATGGCCGATTCAGCATGGATGACTTTTGTGAAACAGAGTTTCTCTCCCGGCAATTTTCGATTTGCAAAAGACGACATAACGCAACCTACACGCCACTGTGCTGATGTAAAAGTTGTCCTAAAACTGGTCTCGAGACCATGAAAGAAATAATTATGTTTAGATCGCTTGATAAAGAACACGGAACAATTAGGTGTTCCCCTCTGCATAACTTGAAAAATCCAGTAGGCCTGCGATGCTGAAAACCGCTGTGCCCCGATCGGCTTTCACCTGCGGCACCCAAATCTACACCCATAGGCCCTACAAACCAAAAAAATTTGATAACATTGAAGACATCTTTCTTCACCTGACAATCGTAAAACCATAATTCTTGCTGCCATTCAGTAAAAGTGATTTCAAGTGCCCTTATAACAAGCAAAAAATGCGAGATACACTCACTCGTTCTGCGCACAACGTGAACTCGCCGCCATTTACCGTCGTAACGACTCGCGCACTACGCGGGCCGGCTGTGTGAGACGTGGCGAGTGACGTCATCGGCGTCTCGTTGTCGTGCTGAGTACACGTTCGGGCTGTCCGCAAACTCACTAATATTCCGTATTAGCCGCGGGCATCATAGTCACCCCTTAAAAATGCTTCAAGCTACAAACAAAAATTATCATGCACAGACTATTCAAGGGCACGCACCTGACAGGAGTTTAAAAACAACTAGAGAGGCAAAAGCCTCCATGGCTCCCTTGTGACATGGGTCAAGGTCATTCAAAAGAGTATGTTTGTAAAAAATCTTACCACTATCTATCATCAAGCCAAGTAAGGTGTCTCTGGTGTTCTTAGTTCCTGGCAATATTACACTTTTCCCCAAAACTGACTATATGGCCTTGACCTTGGGCCAAGGTCATTCAAATAAGATGTCTATCATTACACCAAGTTGGATGCCTCTAGTATTTGTAGTTTCTCCAAAGACGGTAATATTGAAATTGACAACAGACAGCTTTAATGACCTTGACTCAAAGTCAAGGTCATTTAAAGTGGTATGGGTATATAGTTCTTATCAATGTCTATTAGCATGGCAAGTTTGGCGCCTCTGCTGTTTGTTGTTTCTGAGAAAATGCCAATGTTACGGTTTCACAAAAATAGCTTGTATGGCCTTGACCTTGACACAAGGCTATTGAATACATGTATATCTGTTAAGTTCTTATCAATGTCTATCACCATATAAAGTTTAAAACCTCTGGTCATTTGTAAATTCCAAGAAAATGCCAATGCAAAATTTTAAAACAGACAGCTTTAGTGGCCTTGACCTTGAGTCAAGGTCATTCAACATGATATATTTTGAAAGGTCTTACGGCTGTCTATAGGCATGCCAAGTTTGGTGCCTCTGCTTTTTGTAGATTCTGAGAAAATGCCCATGTTAAGGTTTACTGCGGAAATGTGGAAAATAGCTTGTACAGCCTTGACCTTGACACAAGGCCATTGAATACATGTACTTCTGTAAAGTTCTTATCAATGTCTATCATCATGCAAAGTTTAAAACCTCCGGTTTTTGTAGATTCCAAGAAAATGCCAATGCAAAATTTTAAAACAAACAGCTTTAGTGACCTTGACCTTGAGTCAAGGTCACTCAGAATGATATATTTTGAAAGGCCTTATGGTTGTCTATCAGCATGCCAAGTTTGGTGCCTGTGCTGTTTGTAGATTCTGAGAAAATGCCAATGTTAAGGTTTTCTAGGGAAATGCGGAAAATAACTTGTCTGACCTTGACCTTCACACAAGGCCATTGAATACATGTATATCTGTAAAGTTCTTATCAATGTCTATCATCATGCAAAGTTCAAAACCTCTGGCATTTGTAGACTCCAAGAAAATGCCTATGTAAAATTTTCAAACAGACAGCTTTAGTGACCTTGACCTTGAGTCAAGGTCATTCAAAATTATATATTTTGAAAGGTCTTATGGCTGTCTATCGGTATGCCAAGTTTGGTGACTCTGCTCTTTGTAGATTCTGAGAAAATGCCAATGTTAAGGTTTACTGCGGACACACCCACAGACAGACACACACACACACACACACACACACACACACACACACACACACACACACACAGACAGACGACGGAGGGTTACAACATAGACTCCCATTGTTACACAAGGGAGCCAAAAATGAATGTCTCCTTTCCGCTCAGGGAGGCAGCCCGAATTTCCACTGACATTATAGAATATTATACCTAATATAGCTTAGTACCAAGAACAGATAATTATGTAAGAGCTAGTCACGTACCCTCCCGAGAGGATTTGCTTTTCGGATTGGCAATGCGTTGGAGCGTGAACAGCCTCGGTCACTCGGCGCGGCCTCACAGTGTTGGTGGTTGACCGCACTATTGATACCTACTGTCTCTGCTGTTCAGTATCGAGAGGATGAATTTGCTGAGCGGCGGGCGGCACTGCTTGCGCAGCTGAACCCCGTGGAGAGGGAAAACCTGAGGTACAGATCAGTCATACAAGACGTGGCACAAACAAGGGGCACCGATAACATTCACGAGGTTGTCACAACTTTCGTGCAGATGATGGAAGAGAATTGGATGCTATTCAAAATCATTGACCTCGTCAAGCACATAGTCCAAGAGGCGCAGGTGAGGCGGAAAGCCAACGCAACAAAGCGAAAAAGAAACAAAGAAACAAGCAAACATTCAAACAAAGAGCAACACTATAAGTCGGTCCAAAGTCTGGTTTGGGAGCGAGCGAACGATTTGTCAGGGTTTTAAGCCGCGCAAGCAACAGAGACTAATTCGCGGGCTCAAGGTCTGGTTTGGTGCATCCTTTTAGTTGTTGATTGGGTGAAGTGCATATGGCCATGGGCGTACTTATGCCGGTGTGTGTGTGTGTGTGTGTGTGTGTGTGTGGTTCAGCCGGCTCTTAACTGGGCACTGCGGAGCGCCACAGTGCTGTCCACAGTTGTGACACAGTTGTGATTTGGGGGGTTTCCGTGTGGAGTTTATTGCAGCACGTCTCTGGTGTGTGCACGAGAGAAGCTCATATGTGCGAAGCTTGAGAGTGCAGTGTGACATCAGAGACGTGCTGTAATAAACTCCGCACGGTTATAACTTTTCTACGCGTTCACGAGTCTTTTTGTGAGTGAAAGAGACTTCAGTCAGTAGTCAGTAGAAGAACTCGCTACGTGAGGAGTGTTCGCCTGTGTGTCATCGTATTCCTCGGTAAGACGACGGGCTCTTCAAACATTCACCAGGTAACATGGTGGAATGGCGGTTGGGAGTGGGGTAGTCGAGGATGTGGGGGGGGGGGGGGGGGGGGGGGGGGAGTTGAAGGGCTCAGTGAAAAAGGCTGTCAATCACCTGCGCTATTTTCTAGAACGTGTGTGTGTGTGTGTGTGTGTGTGTGTAGACTGAGGTGACCTCTTTGAGAGAGAAAATTTCCCGCCAGACAGTAGCGCGTGCCCATCAGGGGATGGAGAACCAAGCGCTGGTGGCCGAACTCAAGGAGAAGAGGGATATATGTCACAAAATGTTCGTCTCTCTCTCTCTCTCTCTCTCTCTCTCTCTCTCTCACACACACACACACACACACACACACAAGCGCGCGCGCGCGCGCGCACCAATCTCCCCCTCTTACGCTATTTTCAAATATCGTTTTCAACTTGCACAGGAGAATTCCCTATGGTTCGACCCGTGACATTTTGGTGAGATTGTTTATACACTTATGGTTTTGTTTTTACAGATCCTTTCATCTACTGGCTTGATACTGGTTGAGTTTGCAGACCGTAAAGACAAACAAACAAACAAACAAAAAACAATGAACAAATTTTTAAAAAAAATCAGCAACAAAGTGTGCGAAAGAAGAAACTCTGAATTCCGAATATCTTGACGTCATTTCGTCAAAAGTAATTTCGACAGAGATGGCGAATGGAAATGACGCAGGTTGAAATAACTTTCTGTCATACAATTATTGTACTTGAAAGTTTGTGACGCAGGCATAGATTATGTCGATTCACTAGGTTGCATTTTGGAAATAAGTTCGTGGAAAATACTAATAATTACACATTCCCTTGATCACATATATGTTGTTCAGAGCTGACGAAAAGGAGGCTCGTATTGCGAAAATTGACGAAGCAATTCAGCTGTACATCAAAGCTGTTGAAGACATCATGGAGAAACTGGACTATGATGAAGAAGATATTAAACGTTTGGCCGGAGTGTTCGGGATTATTGAGGAGCGGAATGTTAGTAATTGTTGATTGACTGAGTGATTGATTGACTGAGTGATTGAGTGAGTGAGTGAGTGAGTGAGTGAGTGAGTGAGTGAGTGAGTGAGAAGGTGAGTTAGTGGGTGAAAAGCGAGTGAGTGTGTGGGTGAGTGAGTGGGTCGATGGGTGGGTGGGTGAGTGAGTGTGCGGATGGGTGGTGCGAGTGAGTGAGTGAGTATGTGGATGGGGGGGAGGGGGGAGAGAGTTGGTGGATAGGTGAGAGTAAGTGGGCGATTGAGGGAGTGAGTGGGTATATGAGTGAGTGAGTGAATTAGTAAGTAACTGGTTCATGGACTGTGGCTGATTTACCCAGTTACCGGATGATCGATTGATTTGTGTATTGGTTGACTGGATTAATTGTGACTTATTCATTTTCAAATTGATTGATTGATTGATTGATTGCTTGATTGATTGATTGGTGATAGCTTGATTTACTCAGTAATTGGCTGATTAATTGGCTAATAAGTTTATCGTTTTTAATTGATTGATTGATTGATTGATTGATTGATTGATTGATTGATTGATTGATTGATTTGCTTATTGCGTGAGTGAGTGAGTGAGTGTGTAAGCGATCGAGCGAGTGGGTGATAAGTCAACACTTACTCTGCTTTGACCAGATTCTGACCTTGCTGAGCGAGATCGAAGCATACGTGAACAAGCTATGGGTACTTCAAGACTTTATCGAGTACAAAGCCTTCGAAGACAGACGCAGAGTAACTTTGATACCTGTCGCCGTGAAACCCAAAGGACCACGCCCCCCTCGACACTTGCCACTGTCAACATACCCCATCGTGCCTCCTTGCTTCGACCGTCGGGATGAGTATGACGAGCATCGGTCCATGACAGACATACGTGTCGTTCCCTACTCCCACGAACAGGTAGGTTCATCCTGATTTCAAGCAATTAAAGGTCTACATTCTCAACAAAAAGCAACAAACAGTGTTTAAAACAAAACTATGCAAAAATGTACTGTGTCGCCGTTGCAGGGTTTCGGCGTCCCCGAAACCTCTATAAAAGCCAAGGGCAGCCTGATTTCACTGCTCAGTTTTGCTTATTTATTTATTTATTTATTTTTTACTACTTTATTGTCCCTTTCGGGAAATTCCCCCGGGGGAAGCGCGTCGCCGCGGTGCAGCGCCACCCAATAACTATTCTGGTTTTTTTATTTATTTTTATTTTTATTTTTTTTACAAATTTGATGGGGGAGGAAAGCCGGATTACCCGGAGAGAAACCCCCGATGAGCAGCCCGGTAGCCAGGAAAAAACGGTAAGGGAGACCGGGGCTAGTTCGCTCCACTTCGCAGTCTGAGCGACCTGGAGAACGTACCATTAATGCTGGAGGATCAAGTACTGGTTTAAATTAAGTGCAAATATCTTGCCTACATTGTGTAGTAAAAAAAATGGGAAGACTGCCATAAAAAGTACTCAAGTTTGTCTGTACTTGCTGTGAGCTGACCTACCCTCCACAGGGCGGACTTACCCCGACATGGGGCAAGTCCGCCCGGAGGCCGGGGCAAGTTCGCCCACATATGCCTTGGGCATGAATAGTGAAATAGTGATGACAATAAATGTTTTTGTATAGCGCTGCTCTGACATAACAATAAAGGACTCGCTGGGCTTCACACACACACACACACACACACACACACACACACACACACACACCGTGCACACACACACCGTGCACACACACACACACACACACACGCACACACACACACACACACACACACACACACATCGGTCGAGGACCCCTTGTTAGATTTTCTCTTGTAATGTCGAACCAAACTTGCACCTAAACAGATTTTTAAAAAAAACCCTTGAATCAGCAGGACAATTAGTTGCACCGTGCAATACTTGTGAACAGTTTAATGCGGGTCAAATCCGCCTACAAATGAGCAGTGCTCAGGAATGTTCATAACTAATGGGCATACATTAATTTGTTGACTTTCCTTAGATGATGAAAGTGATGAGACTGTCATCTTAGAGGAAACAGTCGAAGAATCTACACAAACTACAGCAGTAGTTTCATTTAAAAAAATAATAATAAAAAAAATTCATAAGGAGACTTTATGATAATTAACATCAACTACCTATGTATTGAAGAAACAGTGTATAAGCTTATATATATATTTTCCCCCAAATATACAAAGTGATAGACATTCATAGGAGAGCATGAAGATGTGTGTTCTGTTCTTAAGTCATCTATTCTGTTCTAATCTTTGACTACCGGTATTTCACTTCAACCATCCATTCCCCACAATCCCACCTCTCATCCCCTCCTGACACAGCCACAACTACTATTACCTCAATCACATTTTAGTTGGCTGTTTTGCTTGGTTTCAGAGCTCTGCCTCAGTCACTGGCCGTTGAGGTGTGTCACAGACAGGTTAACTAGACATGACGTCAGACTTACGTAGTACTACGCAATTGTACAATTGACTAATGCTCATGACGTATTTTTACCTAGGAAAAGGTCGTAGTTATAAAATTGTTTGCCTTGATTTTTGATCGCTTCCCCTAATACTGTTTCGTGTTGAGAATGGAAAGACCCTCAGTGTCTCTTATCAATGGCCATATTCTCGATGTATAACAGCCCCTGCATTACATATTGTTGCCGGTTTTCCTAAATATGCCTGTCATTTGTTCTGCTCGACGGTTTCGCACTTGAGGTTCTAAGGAAATAATTATGTGTGGCCCATAAAGAGCACGAAAACGGCCATTTAGCCATCTGGATCCCTTAAACTTAAGCGTAGGTCATTGCTCAGAATGTCTGACTGCGGTCATTAGAAATAGTGGAAACTTGGTCGAGATAAAAATCTTGAAAGTTGCGTTTATTAATTAGGTATTTAACTGGTCCTCAACTCACCTGTGTGCTCCACGTGTAAGGCAGATTCAGATGGGAGAAAGCGTGGTGATCAGGTGGACGGACCCCCCCCCCCCCCACACACACACACCCAACCCAACCCACACCCCGACCACGGCGACCCCAATATAAGAGTATAAAAACCGCTCAGGATTTGTGAATGTCTACCCCCGGGACAAGTCCGTCCACCGCCGGGGCATGTCCGCCTACGGGGCGGACTTGCCCCTGCTGAGGGGGGCGCACTTGCCCCGACACAGGCATCCATCTTGTCCCAGATATCAGCTGTCACTGACACCAGCTACAACCGTAAGGATACTTCCAAACGAAAGCTTGGATACTGATCTTTGTTCACTGTTCTGAGTGTCTGTCTGCCTTCATTAGAAATAGCGGAAACCTGACCGAAACAAAAATTCTTGAAAGTTACTTTTAGTACTAAAAATCAGTTTTTTTGTTCTCAATTGAGCAGTGTGCGCAATATAAAAGCCAAATTCACATGGGAGGAAGCCTGGCGGTCGGATGACATAGTGATGTCACCCCCCAAAAAAAAACGATTTATCTCATAGTTTTCAAACAAAAGCCAAAGGACGGACGTGCCCCGAGGGCGGACTAGCCCCGGTCTCCCTTATCACATATCACAAGCTCGACCTGGGATCGAACCCACGCTTCATCGTCATGACATTGGTGACGGCCTTTCAGTAACGCAGCGGCTAAATCCGACGCGCTGCCTATTAGACCACCGCTCACCCCACATTGACACTGAGCGAGAAGTCGGTCAAGTTTTTATCAAGTTCAAATCCAAGTTCAGGTTTATTCCAGAAAACGTAACTGTTGGGGTACATAGAAAATATAGCAGTATGTGTTATATTTAAGAAAATAAACTTCAGTTGGTCATTTCAACATAATAATAAAGCACTCACAATCAAAGCAAAACACACACACACACATGCAGAGAGAGGCAATGACAATGATCCTGTATTTTTCAACGGTAAAGCTATTGGCACACTTACCATTTCTAAACTTGCCGTTGCTACTCTAAATTACAAAGGAGATAAAGAAAGAAAGAACAAAATTCAAGCAATCTAAACAAACAAACAAACAAACAAGGACACTCGCCAAACAAACAAACAAGCAAGGACAACCACAAACAAAGAGAGGAAAGAAAAAAAAATACATACATCCTCACCCCCCCCCCCCCACACACACACACAACGGTACACAAAAGATGTCCATGTCAAGTCGAGCAAAACCAATAGGTGGTCAATATAAGGGTGGATGGGTGTTTGGGAGTTTAACGTCCTTTTCCACCACATACGGGTGATATCAAAGACGGGGCAACCATGAAAAAGCCAGCACAAATATTTGGCCCCAGCCGGGATTCGAACTCACGACCCGAGCATTAGAAGTCCAACGCTCTACCATTCGGCCACCCCGGCTCCCCTGGTCAATATGAAGTGGTGTCGATACTAATGGCCATGTCACACGAGACGGCAAAAACACTTGAAAACATTGTTTTCAGATGTTTCGCTGCGAAACAACGTGTTTTGTCGTGTGACATACTTCACAACAATGTTTTCAAAACATGTTTTGATCGTGTTTTCAGTTTTAGAGCCTGCCCTAAAATCCGAAAACATGTTTTGTGTTTCAACCAATGAAAGCCGCCGTGCGGAGTGTCAAGTGACACCTTCCCGTATCCGCTCAGTCAACATGTCCGTAGCGGGACCCTCTCTCTCTCTCGCCTTAGACGCGCGCTTGCTTGTTTTCACGTGTGTCATGTATTGTTTCGGAAAGCATGTTTCGGGCGTTTTGCCTTTCAAAACATGTTTTATAAAACATGTTTTAGGAAAACATGTTTTCAGTGTGACATCGCCTTAAGAGATGGGAAGCCGGGCCGTGCATTCTTAAACTTAAAGTGTATTTTATGTGATTGCGTGTACGGCTACAGAGAGAGAGAGAGAGAAAGTAGCAGCAGTATGCATTCCTCTGTACAGAAAGTTCAAATCGAACAAAATGGCCAAATGAAAAGTATTGGAAAAACAAACAATGGCTACCGTGATGGCCGCCTTGACGTGCCACTTAATTGTCAACGTTTCTCACGTGCAGATCAAGCAGTACGTCCATAATGAGCTGGAGGCGCGGGTCTGCTCCATTACCTCCGTGGTATCGCCTCACAGACAAAGAGGGTCCGATGGCAACCAGGAAACAGAAACTCCTCCGCAGTCGCCAGTAGAGCGCACCTGGGATGAGAATGATGTATTTTGAGATTGACATACACTAAGAATGATACATTTTCATATTGACGTACGCTGAGAATGATATATTTTGATATTGACATATACTGAGAATGACATATTTTGATATAGACATACACTATTGACATATATATGAATTAATTTACTTTTCCCTTCAGCAAAGGCACAGACGAGGGGGGGGGGGGGGGGGGGGCTGAGGATAATAAAGGACTGGTAGTTTTGAGGAGTGCCAGGATTTCATATTAATTTTTCTAACATTTTGTGATACTTATTTTTCGATAAAAATAATGAAAATAAAAGCTTTTGCCTTTTATTTCGTGCAATCCTTCTTTATATGCGAGGATTCCCTGCCATGGCTTTTTTCCCCGTAGAAAACCTAAACTTTTCTGCAGAAACACTGGCGAGAGCGGTCCCCCCCCCCCTCCCCCAACACACACACACACACACACACACACACACACACACACACACACACACACACACACACACACACACACACACGCCCGCGCGCGTACATATCCACACACACACACATCCAGACACACGTCGCACAACTACCACCGAAAAGAGCGCTAAGTAACTGATGTCGACTCATACAACCGTAATGACACAGCAGGAAATCGTGACGTCAGTAAATGACGTGTAAGTATAATTACGGAATTAATACAGTCTTGTAAAGGACTTGTAAGGTTTACAAAAAGCGGTAAAAATGTTTATTTTGACTTGTTTTGATTTCGCCGAGAAGAAACAAAGAAACTGCGAGCCCCAACGGTCATGAAATATTTAGGTCACTAGGGCAGAATCAACAATTTCTCTTTGAGGGGTAAGGTGCGTTGGGGGAACTTCAGCACCCTTGCGGTTCGGGGGAAATTCGTCACCCAAGTTTCTTCTATAATTCAATGCACTTACTAAGCTTTCATCCCTCCAAATAGGCTCTCCCAAGTAACAACAAGATTCCAAACGATAGATGGATCGACCAGTGAAAATACTTGGTACAGCCAGACGCGTCAAACGATCGCATTCTGACTTGACTGCTTTTCTCGTCTGCTTCATAACTTCACGTGTCTTTTGCCGGTAAAGTCCCAGCTATCTTTGTATAGTCTTATTTTTATGTTTTTGAATGAAATCAAATACATTAAGGGTCTTAAACATAAACATGACTTTATTTTAAAGTTTAGCGATGACACACATCAAAACACTGCATAAACACGAAATTACTGAGGGTGACGAAGTTCCCCCGCCCAAAAATGTACATGGGGGAAATCCGTCACCATCAACAGGGGAAATTCGTTTTAAGAGTAAGCTAAGAAGTTGAAATATTCTAATACTAAAATAGCCTTCATTCGCTGCTGCATGCGCTCGCAACACAGGAAGAGAAAATCAGAAAAGAAGAGAAAAACTTGAAAGAAAAGAAATAAATGAGATCAAACGGAGAGGGAGGAACTGAAAGAACTGACAAAACGGAACAAACAGCTGAAAAAGAATTAAGTCTGCTACTCTTCACTTTTCCCGTTCATCAACACTGAAATGAAATGTGCTGCCACTTTCATCCGAAACACTTCATCGCTCGTTAGATTCATTAAGATGACATTTCAAGTTTTCAGCCTTTTTCTTTTTTGTTTGTTTGTTTTGTTCTGTGTTTTTCATTATGTTTATGAAGTCATGCATGACATCCCACTAGTTGTGGACTTCTGCCTTCCAGGATGGTTCTACCATAGACACACTCACATTCCCAGACTGATCGATTTGCTTAGTGTCACAAGCAGAATGATGGACACTGTGTGTGTGTGTGTGTGTGTGTGTGTGTGTGTGTGTGTGTGTGTGTGTGTGTGTACGCGCGCGCGCGTGTGCGTGTGGGCGTGTACGTGCGTGCGTGCGTGTATCGTAAGGGTGAGTTAATACCTTAGTTTACATTGTTAGGCTCAGTGTTAGACCGCGATAGTCGTGACCGCTACTCGTGCACGCCATGACCGTGCTGCAGGGATTTCACGGACTAAACGTAAACGCACAGTTCAGATTTTTATTTCTGAGTTAGGGTTTTGGGGGCGATTTTGACACTTCATGCGAGGCGGTCGGTGGGGCTTCACCTGCGCTCTCACTATAGGAATTTGGTGACAGTTTGAGGCGAGCCTGGAAGTACGGTTGCAAGTTTTGGTTACCTGCTCGTACTGAAGCGCATTTTGGATGTAGCTTCCCGCTGTGTGTGTTGTGGGCCGGCATTATCACGGGTTTTCAGGACCTGCTTCTGACTGCATCTTCTGCAACGTTTTCATACCTATCCTTCGACCCCTTTACTGGCTGCCGTTTGGGATGAGCCCCATCGCTTTAAGCGGCGGACAGGAGCCAGCACTGCGGCGACTACATTTCGCTGGTGTCAGCGTCACGGGACGTAACCCTACGTGGCGCGCTGCTGCGGCGGTCTGGCCGCTCACTGATATCCCTACTGGCACCTACTTCGTCCGATCCTCCATCGCTTCGTTGCCAGTCCGGCGTGCTGACGCCATTACCTACTCGGACTGATTCTTCATCATCACTTCGTTGCCAGTCCGGCGTGCTGACGTCATTACCTACTTGGACTGATTCTTCACCATCGCTTCATCGTCAGTCCGACACGGTGACGCCATCACCTACTTCGTTTGATTCTTCATCATCACTTCGCCGTCGTCCCGACACGTCGACGCCACTGAGTGAGCCACTCGGCGAGACGCACAGGGGTGCCTGGTGACTACCGTGTCAACACGCTTCTTCTTTCTTCTCTTTTCTTCCCCCCCCCCCCCCCCCCCCGTCGTCAACACCTGTAGCTAGTTTTTCTACTGTGAAACGCTGGCGGTGATTCACATCGCTACAATAGCCTGACGCACTGTTTTTCATGCTTTGATTTCTTGTCTTATACGTGCAAACCATTGGTTGATTATTTGGTCATTCATCCATTCATTCATCCGTTCATTCATCCGTCCTCCATCCGTCCTTCATCCGTCCTTCATCCGTGCATCATCTTTTCATTTAATCGTTTCGTTTATATATGTATATGTATTTATGCATGGTTGTGAGTGTGTGATGTCCCGTGTCTTGTAGTGAGAGTGTGAATAAAAGTGTTGTGAACGTTTCTGAAGTGTTTTTGGGTGTTAGTGTAGGTAGTGCGGGTGCGTGCGGGAGGGGTTTTGTTCACAGCCCCCCTAAGGGGCGTGACATTTGGGTTATTTCTTTACTTTGGTTAATGTTTTACCATTTTAGTTAAATTGATTGTTTCGGTTTCAGCAAGTAGGGTGGCATTTGGTAGTGCAGCTACTTTGAACTGAACCGTAGGTGTGTGTGCGTGCTGTGAGGGTTCGATAGGATGGCCTTCGAACTCAGGTCGGGGAAGAGGGTAGGTGAGGAGGGTAAGGTGCCCGCTAGTTTGGCAGTGACAACGGTGAGCGTAGTTACTCTACCATACACCACTATTTCTCAGTCCTCTCTTGTATCCTGGACAGCCGGGGCCGCTGGTGTTAAGACGTCTACGCCTTTGCTGCATCAGTCAACGCCACGTCGTCACACGGAGACCTCTTCTCCTGTCACTACCAAGACTGCCGAGTGGTGTGTTCAGTTCCGGGCGGTCGGCGAGAGCTTGGGTTTGGCTGGCGCCGCACTGGCCCAGTTCGTGCTTGACAGCGTCCGCATTGAAGAAGGACGTGAGGTGAGTCGGCAGGAGCGGGAGGCCGAGCGCGAGGAACGCCGCCGGAAGGAAGAACGCGAGCGACAAGAGCGAGAACGGGAACGTGAGGATCGCCGCCAGAAGGAAGAGGCTGAGCGGCGAGAGCGAGAGGCCGAGCGGCAACAACGAGAGGCCGAACGCGAAGAACGCCGCCAGAAGGAAGAGGCCGAGCGGCGAGAACGAGAGGCCGAACGCGAAGAACGCCGCCAGAGGGAAGAGTCCGAGCGGCGAGAACGAGGAGGAACGTGTGGGAGAGGCTGACTACAAGATCAAGGTGGGAAACAAGGTGAAGTTGTTTCATGCAAACTTACTTAAGAGGTATTATGAGAGAGAGTCAACTCTGGCTGCCGCACGGACGCTTCGGACGTGGGCCTTGGGGCCATTCTACTGCAGGATCAAGGGTTTGGGTTGCAGCCTATCGCCTGCGCCAGCAAGAAGTTGCTGCCTGCCGAAAGGAATTACGCGACAGTGGAAAGGGAGTGTTTGGCCATCGTGTGGGGAATCCAGAAGTTCAGTCCATATCTCTATGGGCGGCATTTCATCATCCAGTGTGACCACCAACCGCTCCAACATCTCCAGAGGATGAAGAACTCCAACGGTCGCTTGATGAGGTGGGCCTTGCAGCTACAGCCCTATGTATACACGGTCCAAGCCATACCAGGTAAGGACAATGTCGGGGCAGACTTTCTCAGTAGGCTTGACGAATAGTTTAGGATCTGCTTGTTCCTTGCGTTGTATGAAACTGATAGTTTCAACTTAAGGAGGGGGCTGTGTCACAAGCAGAATGATGGACACTGTGTGTGTGTGTGTGTGTGTGTGTGTGTGTGTGTGTGTGTGTGTGTGTGTGTGTGTACGCGCGCGCGCGTGTGCGTGTGGGCGTGTACGTGCGTGCGTGCGTGTATCGTAAGGGTGAGTTAATACCTTAGTTTACATTGTTAGGCTCAGTGTTAGACCGCGATAGTCGTGACCGCTACTCGTGCACGCCATGACCGTGCTGCAGGGATTTCACGGACTAAACGTAAACGCACAGTTCAGATTTTTATTTCTGAGTTAGGGTTTTGGGGGCGATTTTGACACTTCATGCGAGGCGGTCGGTGGGGCTTCACCTGCGCTCTCACTATAGGAATTTGGTGACAGTTTGAGGCGAGCCTGGAAGTACGGTTGCAAGTTTTGGTTACCTGCTCGTACTGAAGCGCATTTTGGATGTAGCTTCCCGCTGTGTGTGTTGTGGGCCGGCATTATCACGGGTTTTCAGGACCTGCTTCTGACTGCATCTTCTGCAACGTTTTCATACCTATCCTTCGACCCCTTTACTGGCTGCCGTTTGGGATGAGCCCCATCGCTTTAAGCGGCGGACAGGAGCCAGCACTGCGGCGACTACATTTCGCTGGTGTCAGCGTCACGGGACGTAACCCTACGTGGCGCGCTGCTGCGGCGGTCTGGCCGCTCACTGATATCCCTACTGGCACCTACTTCGTCCGATCCTCCATCGCTTCGTTGCCAGTCCGGCGTGCTGACGCCATTACCTACTCGGACTGATTCTTCATCATCACTTCGTTGCCAGTCCGGCGTGCTGACGTCATTACCTACTTGGACTGATTCTTCACCATCGCTTCATCGTCAGTCCGACACGGTGACGCCATCACCTACTTCGTTTGATTCTTCATCATCACTTCGCCGTCGTCCCGACACGTCGACGCCACTGAGTGAGCCACTCGGCGAGACGCACAGGGGTGCCTGGTGACTACCGTGTCAACACGCTTCTTCTTTCTTCTCTTTTCTTCCACCCCCCCCCCCCCCCCCCCCCCCCCCGTCGTCAACACCTGTAGCTAGTTTTTCTACTGTGAAACGCTGGCGGTGATTCACATCGCTACAATAGCCTGACGCACTGTTTTTCATGCTTTGATTTCTTGTCTTATACGTGCAACCATTGGTTGATTATTTGGTCATTCATCCATTCATTCATCCGTTCATTCATCCGTCCTCCATCCGTCCTTCATCCGTCCTTCATCCGTGCATCATCTTTTCATTTAATCGTTTCGTTTATATATGTATATGTATTTATGCATGGTTGTGAGTGTGTGATGTCCCGTGTCTTGTAGTGAGAGTGTGAATAAAAGTGTTTGTGAACGTTTCTGAAGTGTTTTTGGGTGTTAGTGTAGGTAGTGCGGGTGCGTGCGGGAGGGGTTTTGTTCACAGCCCCCCTAAGGGGCGTGACACTTAGCTTAATGAATACACACAAAAATAACCTCTTGTTTTAAGCTCAGTTTTGCCTGAAACAGTCTTCTTCATTCAGAGAGAGCGGAGAGAGAGAGAGAGAGAGAGAGAGAGAGAGAGAGAGTTGTTTAATCACACATGTTAGAATAAAAATTAGGCATGTTTCTCTCACGTGAACACGAAAAGGTGGGCAGTATGTTAAGGTGGGTTGGGGGAACTTCGGCACTGCGTGCATGCGTCCACTAACGTGTTGACTTAATATACTGCCCGCCTTTTCGTGTTCACGTGAGAGAAACATGCTTAATGCCAACGGATACTTTAACCAGTCGCAGGCCTGCTTTCAATGAAACTGCGACTTTAACCTCATGAATGTGCATTGAAAATCGTTCTGAGAACAAGTGAGCGTGTTTGGGGGAACTTCGACACCTTCGGGGGAACTCCGTCACTCCCTTCGGGGGAACTTCGGCACCACCTGGGGAACTTCGTCACTAGGCTTGAGAGTATTTGTTTTCATGGTTTCAGTGCCTTAAATGTGATGTGCTACAAACTGTAGGTCAGATTTCTTCTTTATTTTTATCTAACATGTGTGATTAAACAACACTCTCTCTCTCAATGAAGAAGACTGTTTCAGGCAAAACTGAGCTTAAAACAAGAGGTTATTTTTGTGTGTATTTATTATGCTAAGCAAATCGACCAGTCTGGGAATGTGAGTGTGTCTATGGTAGAACCATCCTGGAAGGCTATTTTAGTGTTAGAATATTTCAACTTCTTAGCTTACCTCTTAAAACGAATTTCCCCTGTTGATGGTGACGGATTTCCTCCATGTACATTTTTGGTCGGGGGAACTTCGTCACCCTCAGTAATTTCGTGTTTATGCAGTGTTTTGATGTGTGCCATCGCTAAAGAAACATTTAAACTTTAAAATAAAGTCATGTTTATGTTTAAGACCCTTAATATATTTGATTTCATTCAAAAACATAAAAATAAGACTATACAAAGATAGAAACGGAAACGGTAATGACTGCGAAGTGGTTACAAGTTAAGCAAATAAAAGCGACACAAAAGGGACAGAAACCACTTAACTTTGACAAAGGACGGCACAGGTCGACGTTTCGGCTTACGCCTTCTTCAGGACATAAACAAATGGGACATAACTTCAACAAACAAGCAAAAGGTAACTCTTGACATACACGGCGCGGGAAAAAAAAAAAAAAAAAGGGGGGGGGGGGCGAGAAAAGGACCAGAAGTTATGTCCCATTTGTTTATGTCCTGAAGAAGGCGTAAGCCGAAACGTCGACCTGTGCCGTCCTTTGTGAAAGTTAAGTGGTTTCTGTCCCTTTTGTGTCGCTTTTATTTGCTATACAAAGATAGTTGGGACTTTACCGGCAAAAGACACGTGAAGTTGGGACTTTACCGGCAAAAGACACGTGAAGTTATGAAGCAGACGAGAAAAGCAGTCAAGTCAGAATGCGATCATTTGACGCGTCTGGCTGTACCAAGTATTTTCACTGGTCGTTCCATCTATCGTTTGGAATCTTGTAGTTACTTGGGAGAGCCTATTTGGAGGGATGAAAGCTTAGTAAGTGCATTGAATTATAGAAGAAACTTGGGTGACGAATTTCCCCCGAACCGCAAGGGTGCCGAAGTTCCCCCAACCCACCTTATAAACGAAAGTGGCTCCACAAAAAGTTATCGCGGAAAACCATAGACGTCATCTTGGACTTCTTGTGACGCTGAGTGTGACAGCTTTCCGAGTATTGACATCATAATCATTGACGTAAGAGCTGATTCTGGCTGTTCCTCGCTTCTTTGGCAAATGGCGTGCTAGCTAGGGGAGTCTGAGGTCAGCCCAGAAGTCCCGCACGGCCGCAGTCTGTTTGCAAGTTGGGAGATCCACAGGATAATTCCAGCAGTCAGTTTGTGGTCTGTGTGGCGGATTCAGGCAAACAGGATCTGGCGTGTTTTTGTTGTCCGACTGGGAAGCTCTGTACAAAGCATACGACTTGAGATCTAAGTGTCTTGGTTTTGACCGACAAGCCCAGTACTGTCTGTAGTGAGTGGGAGATCAACCATCTACAATGTTCAAACAACGGACGATGATGCTGATGATGGGCCAGCGGGCCGAGCGACTGAGGGAGGAGAGAATCCGCAATGAGGAATCCCTCAGGATGCGCAAAGACATCCGCAGCCTACGGCGAACTCGGAAGCGAGAAGCACGCTGCAAGGGAATGTTTCTCGGTTACCAGGACAAATGGTACGAATATGATCTTTTTTGTTGAGATGTATTTTGTGATCACCCCCCCCCCCCCTTAATTTCTTTGCTAGCTGCAGTGATGTTCCTCCCAGGTCACAGGTGGAATTCACGGAGGGGTAGGAAGCTTGGGCAATTTTTATTACGCATGATGAGGAAGAAGGGATGATGATGCTACTGAGGTCGATGTGGTTAGGGACTATGACAGGGCCGCATTCCGCGCTTCGTCATAAATGTCCCGGCGTTGGTGAGGCCCGGGAACTACAGCGCCTGAGGTGCTGGCCAAGTAATCATCCATATCATGAGATGTGTCCAAGGGAACCACCCCCAAAGTGTCACCCGTGAACATGATGTGTCTCACCTGTGTGGCAACAGCCTCCTTATTGGGTCCGGGGAGCCGGGGTGGGCCGAATGGTAGAGCGTTGGACTCTCAATGCTCGGGTTCTGAGTTCGAATCCCGCCGGCTGGGGCCAAATATTTGTGCTGGCCTTTTTTTCTCGTTGCCCCGTCTTTGATATCACCCTTATGTGGTGGAAAATGACAAACACCCTAACACCCACCCATCCCTACTGGGCCCACAGCACGCACACTCTGGTCAGGTGCCGACCAAGGTAAGAAAGATCAAGCTTGCCTCGACCGGGAATCGAACCCGGTCCATAGTCTGAAATGCTAACCACTACACTGTGGGAACCGGTAATAACAAAGCACTTGTTAATGGAGGTATGACCAGGCCAGTAATCGTCAATGCTGGCTTTTTTCAGGATTGACCGTCTGCAAAAGGAAGCAGACAACATGGAGACGGATCTCAAAGTGACCCAATGTCGCCCCTACAAGCTGGAGGACAAACAATACACGACGAGACTGATGCATTGGATCGAGCAGAACGACTCCACGAAAGTGGAGATCGCAAAAACTCGAGCTAAAATCGCTGAGCTCAAACAACAAGTGAGCCTGTTCCACTGTGTTCCTCCGTTGTAGTCTGTGTGCATGACTGAGCGTTGGTTGTCCGTTTAGGCTACAGGACACTCATACCTTCCTGGGCATGTAGGAACAACTACGCTAAATATAGTACAAAAGTTTTGCCCCTTTCTTAAAATTTGTGTGCAGACTAACAAATGGCAATCTGGGGCTTTTTGTTGGCTTTGTAAATAAGTTTCATGCCTGGTAATAGTAAAATTAGGGAAAAACGAGCCTGGCTTGTGGACTATTTGTAGACGACAGAGGAATGTAGGGGTATGTAGTCGCTGCTAATATTACCAAAAAACGGAATATTTGAATTTGTCGAAATTTACTCTACACATGAGTCTCTGGCTGCCGGATTTTGTGAATTTTTCGGTGAATTTTAAAGCATTTCTAGGGTGTCATGTGCAACGTTATGTTTCAGAGGAATAGATAGCGTTTTTCTTGAAATTTGCATCTGTGTCATGTCGCCTGTACAGGCTGAACTTGCGGGTGTCATGCGCAGACGTGCCTATCCACATACGCAGAAGTGGCGAAGTACCCACAAAACACACACACTTGCGGCAATGCCGACACGCGGGAAATAGTTATTCTGACATTCTTTGAAAGGACTTCCATTGCTTCATTCTGCGTTCTCTTTGTTGGGTTTCTTTGTTTTGTGTTTATCTGTGATGGGCTGTGAAGTACACGTGACGTTATGAGATATGTCTGACGGACGTGTCAGAAACTGTTGTCGCACATGAGATTCCGCCTAAATCAGTCGAAATTCTAACCACCTCAAAGGTTTGATAGTTCACAGTGGGTCTTTGCTTGCCGAGTGGAGATGTATATTATCAGATAGTGGACTTTTAACTGTCAGGAGTATAGAGCGTGTCCTGCACTGACTCACGCGGGGTTTCACCTTATGTCTCTTAACTGCTTATAGATACGTACGGTGGACTTCGAACTCGATGACACAAGAAAGGCAGTCGCCCGCAGGAAGAAAAATTTACAAAGTATCCGTGTTCCGGAAGAACGGACGGTGCTGGATCGGCTTGATACAGCTGTTGAAGAGTTTGGAGAAGGAATCAGAGAGAACAGACGACTGGTTGACGAGATTCACCACCTGGTCAGTAAAGAAGCCGTCTGGCGAAAAGCGCTCTCGAAAGTGGAGCACGCGCTCAACGTAGCCAACAGGGATCTATATGGTATGTTGAAAACCACGAAGAAAGAAACAAACTGACAGAACGATGACAACGACGATAACAAAGGCAAACGACCATGACCATGAAAGTAGGAAAGAAAAATGGCATTGACAGTAGGAATTAAAACTGCGAACACAATAAGGATGAAAATGTCATAGACAATGGAAATAGGAATGAAAATGGCAATGACAATAAAAATAGGAATGCAAATGACAATAACAATAAAAATGAAAATGGCAATGAAGATATCTCTACTGTTTGACGACCACTTTCAATCTGCTGAAGAATCTGCCGTTTGTTTTGTCGTTTTATCTCATGTGTTTTCTGCGCTAATGGTGGTGGTGGTGGTGGTGGTGTGGGTGGGTGGGTGGGGAATGGGGGGAGTGAGTGAGTTTTGAGGCCTAACGCCGCGCAAGCCACAAAGACTAATTCGCGGCTAAGTGTGTCTGCACTACGTGAAAAAATGTAACGTTGAACAGCTGATGCAAACTGGTCTACGGGGCAGTATATAAACCTAGGGCATGCAGAAGACGCTGCACCTTCATGCTAATTTCTCGAACTCCCGATTACAAAAAAGGCGTAGAAAACAAATAGCAATTACATCTAGGTAAGACAAACATAGATATCAAGCGCATATACAGCAAATATTGCAACTTATCATCTCCTAGGCGCAAGAAACCAGTTCGCAGCATATGCCCAACATTACTTATTCCTAGCTACTGGTAGTGCAGACGTGAGTAAGGGGTTAAAACAAAATAAATATAGATGAATGGGCCGAATTTAGAAATCAGCTGAGAGATGAGAAGAAGGACAGAGCGGCTAAATTCGGGAGGTTTAAAAGAGAAAGACAGGCGAATGGGATGATGAGGGACAGGCCGAAAAAGAGAAAAAGAAAGATTTCTTAGTTGCAAATGGAGACAACATGCTCTGGACGCAGTTGGAGAATAGACCTCTCCAACATGGAACCTCCCCCGCCGTGAGGCGGTTTGAGAAAACAACGTACCTGAGAGCGGTGCATCGTGAAGGTCTTCAACGTGACAGGTGTTCAGCAGCACCAGCAGGGCACTGTGCCAATAGCTCTTCATAATGTCATTTTTTTCCAGAACACACCGAGGTCGCTACTGATACCTACAAGAAGCTGGAAACAACCAACAGATACAAGGCCAGAATTGCGGCCGATTATGAACAGATGAAGGCGACTTCCGAGCTGGAGATGACAAATTTGCAATCCAAGATCAACGTTCTAAAACGCACTGAGGCGTTTATAGTGGAAAAGAATAAGGTCAGTGTGACATTTCCAATCAGCCAATCGAACATTTAGTAAGTCAGCTGCTCAGTCAGCCACGATGAGGCAGTTGATGGTCGATCAACTAATCAACCCAGTCAATCAACCAAAAGTAGTAGTAGGGGAGCCGGGATAGCCGAATGGTAGAGCGTTGGGCTTTCAATGCTCGGGACGTGAGTTCGAATTCCGGCTAGAGCCCCAACTATTGTGCTGGCCTTTTTCTCGTTGCCCCATCTTTGATATGACCCTTACGTGGTGGAAAAGGACGATAAATTCCCAAACACCCACCTCCCACCCGAAAAATAGTAGGAGCGCGAGTGATAAGAAGAATGGATGGACGGATGGGTGTTTGAGGGTTTAACGTCCTTTCCCACCACGTATGGGTGATATCAAAGACGGGGCAACGAGAAATGGCCAGCACAAGTATTTAGCCGAGAAGAAAATCATAACTGATTTACAAGTGCAATGTACACACACCCGTACCGGAGGATCAGAACGTCAAAGCTCCTGGGTTAGGAGCATAAGGCCTATCATTTTAATGCAAACTTTCCACTGAGAGTGACATCAGAGCGTGTGACGTAGTACAGCCAATGAGAATATGTTGTGGAAACCACAGTCACCGTTGTGGCTATTTGAAATCCACGTTGCTGTGATGACGCCACAGCGGCGGAAACCCCCCAAATCACAACTTTGTCACAACTGTGGACAGCACTGTGGCGCTCCGCAGTGCCCAGTTAAAAGCCAATTTAACTGGTAGCGCTACTGAATGACCGTCACCGCTGTCACAGCGATGAAGCGTGGGTTCGAGCCCAGGTCGAGCTTGTGACATGTGATACCGGTTTACCTGGCCACTGTGCTGCTCATACGGGGTTTCGCTCCGGGCTATCCGGCTTTTCCTCCCCCAGCAAAATTGGAAGAAAAAAAATACGATAGGTATTGGGTGACGCTGCACCATCCTGACACGCTTTCCCCGGTGTAGCAGTGTCGTAAACGGCGTGTACAAGCAATACATTTTTAAAAATATCATAATGGGTCTTTTTCCAGTATCGAGAGGACGAGTTTGCCGAACAGCGGAAAATATTACTAGCCAGGCAGAACCCCGTCCGGAGAGAAATCCAAAGGTACGAGAACGTTTTGGGTGAAATACACCACAAGAAGGACGGGCAGGAGTTGGCCGAGGTGGTCGAAACTTTCGTTCGCCTGCTAGAGGAGAACTGGATGTTATTTCAGAACGTGCAGCTGACCAAGGAAAGAAACCATGAGATGTTGGTATGTAGTGGAATCTTCTTTGTAGTTTCTGTGTGTGTTTTATTATCCACTTTGAGTAAGTCGGGTTTTTCTTCTTCCCGGGAAAAGCTCGACGACGAGATGCGGAGCCAGCCAGCCACCTGCCTATTTTCGAAATCTGCTTGAGGGGGAGGGGGGAGGGGTAGAGTGGGTGGGGAGGGAGGGAAAGCCTTAAGATCTGGAGAAAAACCCCTGATAAGTAGCCTCTGTGTGTGTGTGTGTGTGTGTGTGTGTGTGTGTGTGTGTGTGTGTGTGTGTGCGCGCAAGAGTGCGTGTGTGTATGGAGTGTGGGAGGGAGGGGCTGGGGGTGGAGTGCAGACTACACGCTTCTACAACCTAGGTTTTTGTTTCTTATTCCTATTTAGTTAAAAACGGTTAAATGTTGCATCAGTACTTCAGGGTCAGAAGAACTGAATTTTTTTCTGATGAAACACGATTTGACAATGCTTGCAGTAATTTACATCTTCTGCCCCATTCACAACATAACTTCACATTGTGTGTGTGTGTGTGTGTGTGTGTGTGTGTGTGTGTGTGTGTGTGTGTGTGTAGGCTGAGCTTGAAATAGTGAAACAGAGGACTTCCCGCCAAAAAACAAAACTCGCACAACAAGGGAGAGAGAATCACGCCTTGGAGAAGGAGCTCACCGAAAAGAGAGATATTTGTCAAAAAATGTACATTATCTATCTATCTATCTATCTATCTATCTACCTGTCTGTCTGCCTGCCTGCCTGCCTGCCTGCCTGCCTGTCTGTCTGTCTGCCCCCCCCCCTTCTATCTATCTATCTATCTATCTATCTATCTATCTATCTATCTATCTATCTATTTTCACATTCTTCTTCTTGTACTCCACATATGCCTTGAGCAGACAACAGGTGTAGTAGTCCAGATTATACCCCGCCTGGAGTATACCCTCGTATAAACTGGCCTAGCCCAGACTACCCCCCCCCCCCCCCCAACCCGTATGAACTGGTCTAGCCCAGACTATACACCGGGGTGTACTCTGGCCTAGGCCCGTTTAACCCTGTCCACTTTAACCCCCCTACCACTGATCTATACCCAGGGGGTTGAACCGGCTTAGGCTACTTTATACCCGATGGTATAAAGTAGTCAGGGGTATACTCCGGTCTGTTATACCGGCCTCGTCACGCAGTCCTGAACCACATGAGAGTAGGTGGGCTGGGGTGTTTGAGGGCTTTACGTCCTTTTCCGTCACATATGGGTGATATCAAAGACGGGGCAACGAGAAAAAGGCCAGTACAAATATTTGGCCTCAGCCGGGAATCGAACTCACGACCCGAGCATTGATAGTCCAAAGCTCTACCATTCGGCCACCCAGGCTCCACTTCTAAACCACACGAACCTCCATAGCATCATCGTCATAATCATGGACATATCGCCATTAATTGCCCTACGGGGATAAATAAAGTATTTTGACTTGACTTGACTTGACCCTATAACGGCCATTTTCAATCGTGCTAACTGACAACTGAAAATCTAAAGCGTTTTTTTTTTCGGTGCTATGGCGTTTTGAATTTGGAAGACAAAAAAAAAAAAAAAAAAACCCACTGATTAACGTTGCAATGATTTGGAGCGGCATAGCACCGGGTAAACGCCTGCCAATTTTGTTTCGCCCCCGTGTACATGTAGGTGTCTAAATCTCTATATACGATGTCACCTAGAATACGTTAGGTGGGTCAACTCTGCCACGATCCATAAAGGGATGGGGACGACAACATTGGCCCCGTTTACATTAGCTTAAAATACCGCCCTGAGAACGCTCTGAGAGCGCCCTGTCGCGTTTACACTTGGACAAACCGCTCCGAAAGCGCACCGCTCTCAGACTACCTACAGTGGGTAGGGCGCTTTCGTCACGTCACGTGGGGCCCTGTGTCACCGTAGCAACAGGCCATTTTTGCAAATGGCGAAAGATCGGGTTTTTTTTGGGTTTTTTTTTTTCCTGCCAGGCACACAAAAACACGTGCTTTCTGGGCGCTGTCATCTTCAATATGTCACATTCCTCGAGAGCATATCATGACATATCAGCTCCCTTTCCACGACTGTGTAATGTAACCGCCGTGGAGCGCTCTCAGTAAGGTGCGCTTTAGGGGCGCCCTCAGAGCGCTCTGTAAGGTAAACGGGGCCATTGTCGTCTGGTTCACCGTCCGTAGGATGAAGACGGAGATAACAGCGTTGTCTAGCGTAGACAGAAGGACTTCGCTGAGCAGCGTAACCCATTTACATGTAAATTAGGCACGACAGTGGTACCATTAGCTAATCGCAGCGCGTTAGCAGCTCGCGGCCTCTGCCATGTGAGCTTAATTTACATATAAAGGGGTTAAGCTGCTCAGCGAAGTCCTCCATACGAAGTCCTGTTCTTTCTCTGATCACAGGGGGAGCTGGGGTGGCCGAATGGTAGAGCGTTGGACTTCTGATGCTCGGGTCGTGAGTTCGTATCCCGGCTGGGGCCAAATATTTATGCTGGCTTTTTCATCTTTGCCCCGTCTTTGATATCACCCGTATGTGGTGGAAAAGGACGTTAAACCCCCAAATACCCGCCCTACCCACCCTCTGATCACAGCAACAGCGTAATTATTTCACGATGTTCTAATAGTCTGTAAGTGAAATATCAGCTTCCAGGTCAGTTCTGCCCTTAATTATCTGATCTTGCACAAATTCACTAAAATTAACCGGTAAGGAAAAAAAAAATGACAAAATTGTAGGGATTTTCTGAAAATCCTGGAAATGTTATGGATTTCATGAAAATCACCGACTACACAAATTCACTGTAACATGCATACCTTACAGAGCGAATGATCAGGAACTGCGTATCGAGCAGATTGATGAACGTTTACAGCACTACATCGCAGGCATCAAGGACATGTTGGATAAGCTGGAATACACTCCTGAGGAGATCAGTCGCTTGGCCGGAATTTTTCGCGGAGTTCATGAGGAAAATGTGAGTGTGTTTTTAGTATGTGTGTGTGTGTGTGTGTGTGTGTGTGTGTGTGTGTGTGTGTGTGTGTGTGTTTTAACAAAAGGGAAATCTATATTCAGAGACAAAAGAAAGTATCCACGGCATTTGAAAATTGATTTCCTCAGAGTGGTAGATATCCAGAAAATCAGCTCTTTATAAAGAATATTTGTTTATTGTGTTTGTATGCTAAAATGCTAAAAAGGGAGGGGGGTCGAGAGATTCACCGCGGGGGTTGAAACGTGAATAACTAGACCACCGTCTGGGCGGTCGGTGGTTTAGTGGTTAAGAGACTTGTCACCAATGCGAAAGGTCAGGGGTTCGAGTCCCACTCGGAATTTTTCACGGAGTTCATGAGGAAAATGTGAGCATCAATTACATTCAGTTCAGTTCAGTTCAGTTCAATCCAATTCAATTCATATTTCTTTATTGCCCATTAAGTAGCTGAACCACATGGGAAAAGCGTCTTTGGACTCACACCTCACACCTTACAACAAAATGAAAATGTAATTAAGGATTCTACGTCAGTATGAAAATCACCTATTCAATTCGTTTGGCATGCGTAAATAACAACAACAACAAAACCGACCAACCAGACAAACATTGTTAGTGGTTACCCTCCGATCCTAGGGTCACGCTTGACTGGTTATGCCCATTCTCGGGATTTCCCGTGGCCGCGAGAACTGAAAACGGGACCCAGGCAGACCGCCAAAAGCTCGCAACTCTCGCGGCCAGTAGCCTATGGTAGCCTGTGAACAGCTCTTAGTTATACGGCTCTTCGTACTCTGAATGTACCCTACACAAACAGCTGTGTTTCCCGTGTCGCAGGCAATAGTGTTTCTGTGCGAGATCGAAAAGTACGTCAACAAACTTTGGGGGATCCAGGACTATTTGGAGTACGTCGCCTTTGAGACGAGACGCAGAAAGTCGTTAGTGCCTGGGGCCGTGAATCCCAAAGGACCACGCCATCCTAGATTCCCACGAGTTTCAACAGTTTCTGTCTTCCCTCCTTTCTACGACCGTCGGGAAGAGTGCGACGAGTATAAGTCCATTACTGATTTGGGACTCTCTGTACCTCGCACCCGGGAAGAGGTAGGTTCTGACTGAATCCTTTCTTTCTTGGAATTATTAGGAAAAATGCTATTCTTTCCAGATTGTTTTAAGTGCAGTATCTTTTCCGTTCACAATATATGTGCAGAAGTATTTTCTGAAAGGTTATTGGACAAAGTGCATTTTAACCACCAGAGCCTTCACCTAAAGTGGAGATATATTGGGGGAAATCTTCAGAAACAAGGGAAATAATTTGAGCGCAGTTGTTTTCACAGCTCACTTGTTATCTTTTTTCCTGGAGAAGATTATATTGCGGGGGTTAAGTTGGGTTGAAGGTGGGGTGGGTGTTTGGGGGTTTAACGTCCTTTTCCACAACATACAAGTTGGGCTGAAATCAAAACCTGAGTTTATTGAATGTATCTCGGCCTGATATCGGTGATTTCTGGTACTACACACACTCGGCAACCAAGCCAATGATACCTCGACCTTTAGCCACGTGACTGGGGTTAGTACTACCCAGTCTTCATTACTTTGAGCCGGTGTAATAAGCCAGATGTACTCCCCGGCTCCTTTGACCCCCTGGGCATTTCTAGTCTCAATCTACGTTGCCCCGGGGCACTTTCAGCCTCAAGATGCTTAGATTCGGGGGCACTTCACGATGGGGAGTACACCCAGCGCGTTACACCGCCCGTGTGTTTCTCCACTGTGATGAACTTGACCCGCAAGCTATCCGTGAGCGTGTTTCACGTGCAGATCCAGCAGTACGTTGAGGAGGAGTTGGAGTCACGGGGATTCCACTCCACCACTGCCGTGTCGCGCGCTGTCAGATCTGGACCCATGCCCAGACAGTCGGACCTCCAGCCGGAAGCAGATTCCCCTGCGGATTCGCCGGAAGAGGAAACTGCTGATGAGAATGATATATTTTGATAATGACATAATGCATTATTCCGTCAGTATCTGCGCAGGCGAAATGTGGGAATGAGTGAGGGAGGGGTGGGAGGTCTTGCTTGCATCCTTTATGTGAGTTCTTGCTGATGCTTTATCGCCCATGATACACTACCACAGTTTCTACACCGACAGCTAGTGACGTCAATTTTGGAACTTTTTTGACACCCAATATGACAGTTTTCCGATCAATGACGTCAGGTTGACGTACGAGCTGACCACAGACGTCAAATGGACTTTTTGTGACACTCAACATGACAGATTTCCGCGCATTGACATCATATTGACGTAAGAGCTGATTCCAGCAACTCCGTGCTTCTTTGGCAAATGGCGTGCTAGTTGGGGGAGTCTGAGGTCCGCTAGTCCAGAAGTCCCACACGACCGTAGTCTGCTTGCGCTCTGGGAGATCCAGTGGATAATTCCAGCAGTCAGTTTGTGGTCGATGTGACGGATTCAGGCTAGCAAGACCTGGCGTTCCTCGTCGTCCGATTTTGAAGATCTGTACGAAACATCCAAACTACAGTCGATCTCTTTCTGACCGACAAGCCCAGATAGTGTGTGTTGTGAGCGAAAGATCCATCAGCCATCATGTTTAAAAAGCGCACGATGATGCTGATGGTGGGCCAGCGGGCCGAGCGACTCAGGGAGGAGAGAATCCGCAATGAGGAATCCATCAGGATGCGCAAAGACATCCGCAGCCTACGGCGAACTCGAGGACGAGATGAGCGGTCCTTGGGTGTGTTTCTCGGCTACCAGAACAAATGGTACAGAATGATACGCTTAGTATTCTGGAGATACCGTACTGTAAATGCATTGTGTAACTCTTTAGTTGATTGATTTGTCCAATAGCAAGGCACTTCAAGCTACTTTTGCTGATTTTGATGGCCAGTGGTCCGGCTAAAGTGTAAGTAGGCCAGTGATACCATTATTTTTTGGTTTAGCGTCTGTGTTTTTGTCGCAGCCGGTGAGGACTATCAAAGATCAAGTCAAAACGTTCCCCTCTCTCTCTCTCACTCCCTCTCTCTCTCTCTCTCTCACACACACACACACAACAACAACAACAACAACAACAACAACAACAACAACAACACACACACACACACACACACACACACACACACACACACACTGTATGCGTTTCTTCCCATGTCCCACAGCCAGACAGGAAACTACAGTATACTTTGAGGTAGTTGTTAGGACTCCACAGCTGAATGCTTGCAGTATTTGGCGGGTAAGTTTTTGCACAACTCTCTTCTGACCGTTATCCTGACAAACTGTGACTGGCTTCCGGCGGTCATTTTGCGATTTAAAAAAAAAGAAGAAAATAGTTACATGATCATTTCTAAGAAACAATCAGTTCGGGTGAAACTCTTTTGCAACAAACTTTTGTTGTTATTGTTGTTTGGGTTTTTTTTTTTTTATACTAATTTATTGTCCCTTTCAGGAAATTCGGGCTGCTCCCCCCGGGGGAAGTGCGTTGCCGCAGTGCAGTTCCACCCAATACCTATCCTATCTTTAATTTTGCTCGGGGAAGAAAGCCGGATAACCCGGAGAGAAACCCCCAAGGAGCAGCCTGGTAGCCAGGAAATACCGGTATCACATTATCACAAGCTCGACCTGGGCCCTAACCCACGCTTCATCGCCGTGACAGCGGTGGCGGCCGTTCAGTAAGTCCGACGCGCTACCTATTAGACCACCGCTCTTTAACAAGAAAGGTACAGGTAACAACTGTGCAATTCTGTCGAGTCTAATCGTCTACGCTGGTCGTTTGCTCAGGATGGACGGTCTGCAAAGCGAGGCAGGCAACATGGATAGGGATATCAAAACGACTAAGTGCCACTGCTATCAGCTGGAGGACGAACGAGACACCACGAGACTGATGCATTGGGTCGAGCGGAATGACGCCGTGAAAGCAGAGATCGCAAAAACTCGAGCTAAAATCGCCGATCTTAAACACCAGGTGAGAAGCAAGCAGTCTGTCTTAAAGATCTGCAATGCACTGCCTGCTGCAGGCTGGGCTGGCGAAACTTCAAGTTCTGCTGCACAGCGTTTGACCGCAACATTTAAGTACTCCTCGCTATTCGAGTCACGTAAAGCCTTCTGTTTGGTCAGTGCCAGGCTGTGAGATGCTGTCACTGTGCAGGTGTCTACATTGCACTATGAAAGGTACTACCAAAAGAACTCAGTTTGATCTGTGAGCATATATGGACGGCGTACTCCACCCCTGTCAATCAAAAGGGTCGAGCCCCCAGAATTCAGCCAATCGGGTCCCGCGGCATAACATTTTGCCAGACACTCCTACGAGGGAAGCACCAGTCTTGTAGTTTGATCTGACCGAAGCATGGAAAGAAAGCAGTTAAGTCCATTGGCGTCATTTGAGGGAAAACAAAAACATCACGTCAATCTCTTTCATCTTGAAATCACCCCGTTTCCCTTACAATGACTCCATGAAGGTGCTGCGTTTTGCCAATACACGGCAGGGTGGGGTGGGTGTTTGGGGGTTTAACGTCCTTTTCCCCCCACATAGGGTGATATCAAAGACGGGGCAAAGATGAAAAAGCCAGCACAAATATTTGGCCAAAGCCGGGATCGAACTCACGACCCGAGCATTAGAAGTCCAACGCTCTACCATTCGACCACCCCGGCTCCCCAATACACGGCAGAGTAAAGGAGCGGGGCTTTGGCCTCGTGACATACCGAGTAAGGTCCTCTGTTATAGGAGCATTTCCCATCTGACTTGTTCTGTTTCAGTCTGTTTTTCTTTGCCTGTACAGATATTCCAGGTGGAGTCTGAACTTAACGACACAAAGAAGGCACTCGGCCGAAGGAAGAAAGGTTATGCGAATGTCCGTGTCCCGGAGATTTGGAAGGTGATGGACCGGCTGGACATTGCTATTGCAGAGCTTGGAGAAGGGACGAGGGAGAACAGGCGTTTGGTATCCGAGATTCACCACCTGACCACTAAAAAAGCCAGATTGCAAGAAATGTTCTTGAAAGAGGAGCTGGAGCTGACCAAAGTCAACAGGGATCTCAGCGGTGTGTTGAACAGCACAGAGAAAGAAACAAACGGACAAGAACGATGACAGTGACGATAGCAATGCCAATGCTAATGACAATGACAATTAGATCGGTATCGATAATGGCAAAGCCAATGACAGTGACGATATCACTGACAATGGCAAAGACAGTGACTGATGAAAATGACTGATGACAATAACTGAGGACATTGACAATGGCTATGACACTGACTGTGGCAAAGACAGTGACGGTGACGTGGACAATGGTAGCAGAGGCTATGGCAATGACAAATCTGGTATATCTCAATGTTTCTAAGTAGAAGATTGTAACCAGAAAGTCACTTCACAAGCATGGAGTTATAAACTATAAGAGTTGTCTAAAAAAAAAAGGGAAGAAAAACAAAAACAAACAGAAAAACGCAGTCAGCTAAATATCTACATAGTGGATCTACATTTGTTGCTTCGGGGTTGTTGGTTTTTTTTTTGGTTGTTGTGTTTTGTTTTTGTTGTTGTTGTTTCTCTTTTGTTTGACGGTGGTCGGGGCGACCTGGAATAGCCGAAAGGTAAAGCGCTGAATTCTCAATTCTCGGGTTGTCAGTTCGAATCCCGGCTTGGGTCAAATATTTGTGCTGGCCTTTTCCTCGTTGCCCTGTCTTTGATATCACCCTTAAAGTGGTGGACAAGGACGTTAAACTCCCAAACACCAACCCACTCTTCTTGGTGGTGGGGGAGGGGCTGGGGGGGGGGAGTTCTATTGTTCTTATGTGAAGTGTTTCTTCTTCTTCTTCTTCTCATTTCGTCTAATATCCAGACAGTTCGCTGTTGAAAAACAACAACAACAAAAATACAACCAACAACACCCAACTGTTACAGATCTTTGTTCAGGTCCTTCTTGCAGACCCCATCGTGACAAAAGGTTCGTGCAACACGTCAATACCTGTCACTAACGCTGTTTTTGATTATTATTATTATCATTATTCACAGAGAACATCGATGTGGCTACTGATACTTACAAGCTGATGGAAAACACCAAGAGAAACATGGCCAACGTTAACGACCATTATCAACACACAAAGGCGGCTTTCGAGTTGGACATGGACAATCTGCAGTTCAAGATAGACGTTCTGAGACGCAATGAGGCGTTCATACTGGAAAAGAATAAGGTCGGTGTGACATTTTGAGTCAGTCAGTCAACGTCAGTCGGTCAGCTGGTCAGTCGGACAGACAATCAGTCAGTAAGTTAGTCAAGTCAGTCGGTCAGTCGGACATACAGTCAATCAATCAATCAGTCAATCAATCAATCAATTAATCAATCAGTCAAGGAAAGGTAATGTAGTATTGAAAAAGTTTGCTCTTGGGTTCACAGTACTGCTGTTAGATGCCCACGTTCGATTGTCGATCAGTTCTTGTAAGCGAGTTGAAGTCAGAGGGTGGGTGTTTGGGAGTTTAACGTCCTTTTCCACCACGAGCGTTGAAGTCAGAGCTTTCAACCAGTGATGCACAAATTTCAAGAAATAATTCCGCACATTGGAAGTATTTTGGGGGCAGCGGGAGGTTTTTGTTGTGGTGGTGGTGGTAGTAGTAGTGTGGATGATCACACGGCCGGCACCGCAGCTGCCGTAGTTCCCCGGGCCGGGATAACGTCGGGATGTTTATGACAGGAAGCGTGGAATGGGGCCCTGTTGCGCAGTCTCAAACCGCATGGACATCCACAGCACCATCATACCATCGTCGTCATGCATAATAAAAATATGCCACAGCTTCCGAGACCTCCGTTGATTCCACCCATGACTTGGGAGGAATCTCCACTGGAGCTGGGCAAGAGTTGGGGGCCAAAAAGAAAATAAAGAAGAAGAAAGTAATTGTAGTTGTTGCTGCTGTTGTTGTTTTTGTTGTTGGCATTGATCACATTGATCCTGAATACCTGCGTCCATAAAGCCATCTGCTTTTTCCCAATGGAACACAAGCAAAATGTAATCTCTGACAAATGGCAGAAACATGGACGATTCTCCTTTCTTGGTGCATTTGGGCTACAACAAGTGGCCTAACTAAAATGTGAACAAATATGTATCACATCTGAGCAGCATAAAGCAACTGACTAAAAGTCAAAAACATGTACATGTCATACAAGTTGTAGGTCCTCTTGAAGTTGTTTCTGTCGCTGCCCCATTGCACCGTGCCGGGGATTTGTGTGTGTGTGTGTGTGTGTGTGTGTGTGTGTGTGCCTGGCAATTGCATCTGTAAAGACCTGTGATCACTCTCCAGCCTCGAGAGGACGAGTTTGCCGAACAGCGGGCATTGTTGCTGGCGAGGCAGAACCCCGTCACGAAAGAAATCCAGAAGTACGTCGAACGTCTGAAGGAAATAAAGGAGAAAACTGAGGGCCAGCCGCTGGACCAGATCGCCAACACTTTCGTTGAGCTGGTGCTGGAAAACTGGATGCTGTTCCAGAACGTGCAGCTGACCAAAGACAGAAACCACGAGATGATCGTATGTAATGCATTGGCTCTTTGCATGTTGTGATTGCCGCGTGACCAACAAGGCTGGTGGCGGATGTCGCATGTACTGAATCGTGTTCACTCTCTTCATACTGAGAGATGTTTGGATTTGTTGTTGTTGGTGGTGGTGGTGGTGGTGGTGGGTTTTTGTTTTGTTTTGTTTTATTTTTATTTTATTTTATTCTTTTTGCCAGTAGCATGCTAACAGATGATTACTTTCCTCTGACTGGTAGAAACCCGTTTTGCTGACCGTGTCTGCAGAACACTTCCTCCTTCAAGTATACAGATGATTACTTTCCTCTGACTGGTAGAAACCCGTTTTGCTGACCGTGTCTGCAGAACACTTCCTCCTTCAAGTATACAGATGATTACTTTCCTCTGACTGGTAGAAACCCGTTTTGCTGACCGTGTCTGCAGAACACTTCCTCCTTCAAGTATACAGATGATTACTTTCCTCTGACTGGTAGAAACCCGTTTTGCTGACCGTGTCTGCAGAACACTTCCTCCTTCAAGTATACAGATGATTACTTTCCTCTGACTGGTAGAAACCCGTTTTGCTGACCGTGTCTGCAGAACGCTTCCTCCTTCAAGTATACAGATGATTACTTTCCTCTGACTGGTAGAAACCCGTTTTGCTGACCGTGTCTACAGAACACTTCCTCCTTCAAGTATACAGATGATTACTTTCCTCTGACTGGTAGAAACCCGTTTTGCTGACCGTGTCTGCAGAACACTTCCTCCTTCAAGTATTCAGATGATTACTTTCCTCTGACTGGTAGAAACCCGTTTTGCTGACCGTGTCTACAGAACACTTCCTCCTTCAAGTATACAGATGATTACTTTCCTCTGACTGGTAGAAACCCGTTTTGCTGACCGTGTCTGCAGAACACTTCCTCCTTCAAGTATACAGATGATTACTTTCCTCTGACTGGTAGAAACCCGTTTTGCTGACCGTGTTTACAGAACACTTCCTCCTTCAAGTATACAGATGATTACTTTCCTCTGACTGGTAGAAACCCGTTTTGCTGACCGTGTCTACAGAACACTTCCTCCTTCAAGTATACAGATGATTACTTTCCTCTGACTGGTAGAAACCCGTTTTGCTGACCGTGTCTGCAGAACACTTCCTCCTTCAAGTATACAGATGATTACTTTCCTCTGACTGGTAGAAACCCGTTTTGCTGACCGTGTCTGCAGAACACTTCCTCCTTCAAGTATACAGATGATTACTTTCCTCTGACTGGTAGAAACCCGTTTTGCTGACCGTGTCTACAGAACACTTCCTCCTTCAAGTATACAGATGATTACTTTCCTCTGACTGGTAGAAACCCGTTTTGCTGACCGTGTCTACAGAACACTTCCTCCTTCAAGCATACAGATGCTCACAAAGCAACAATCAACAAACTTTCCCGACAGTATAGATAATTATGGCCATCTACTTCTCGACGGCTGCACAGACCTTCCATTGCCAGTCCACTTACATAATTATATTAACACTGTTCTCGTGTTTATCACACTTTTGGCACTTTTGTTTTTACACACATATAAGGAACGACTGTAGCAGGTGACCGTTGTGGAAAAGAAAATGCTCACCAACTTAGACTCTCTCTCTCTCTCTCTCTCTCTCTCTCTGCGTCTTGGTATACTACCCTTTCGAGGAAGTGCCTTTAAGAAAATAACGACGCCTTTTGCACCAAAATCGTGTTGTTATTGTGAGAACGCTGATGAGGATGAAATTTATGTTATTTTTGTTTGTCCATTGTATGAAAACATTCGCCAGAAGTATATTAGCCACTATGTCCGTGGCTACCATTCCCTGCAGTTCTTATTAGGTTGTAACAATGAAACCGCTGTAAAAATGCTAGGACTGTTTATATACCATACTGTAAAAACTAGAGAAGAGTACCTAGATCACTTATCTGCTTTGAATGAAGGAGATGATTGAACATGACAACTGTACAAATACTTACCCTGTGTTGAAGGGGCCGGTGGCCCACAACAATAAAAAGTTCGAGTTCGAGTTCTCTCTCTCCGGCTCTCTCTCTCTCTCTCTCTCTCTCTCTCTCTCTCTCTCTCCGGCTCTCTCTCTCTCTCCGGCTCTCTCTCTCTCTCTCCGGCTCTCTCTCTCTCTCTCTCTCTCTCTCTCTCTCTCTCTCTCTCTCTCCGGCTCTCTCTCTCTCTCTCTCTCTCTCTCCGGCTCTCTCTCTCCCTCTCTCTCTCTCTCTCTCTCTCTCCGGCTCTCTCTCTCTCTCCGGCTCTCTCTCCGTCTCTCTCTCTCTCTCTCTCTCTCTCGTAATTTGTGATCTGCCATTGCAAGGTTGCTGTAAATGAACGGTAACGATAATGGTAACGATAACGATCCTTTATTTTACAACGGAAGAAGTTATAGGCATACAAAGACCATTTCCATTTTCAAACCTGCTATTGCTTAACTACCATAGAAGAAGAAAATTGAGAAGAAGAAAATGTGATGGAAAAGGACGAACGAATGTTTGTTGAATGTTTACTGAACATATTATGTTTATCTTGTTGGTGCTCAAAACCGTTTCCTTGCATCTCCAAAATGCGCAACAAAAATAAATATGTTTAAACCAACCCGTTTTGTAAGGGCCGCATTTAGTTCCACACTTTGTGATATTATGACAGAGAATACAGACAGACAGTTAGCGATCCTATTCATCGGACATCTGCAGCCGAGCCCTGTGAACTTGAGGCCCTCAAATACAGACCTTCGTATGGAGGGAGTTATAAAAGCCTCTTTCAGACGAGATGCTGCGACAGTGTCAAAAATAATAATAATAATAATAATGAGTATTGTATAGGCGCTTTACCCAATTTCATTAATCGGCTCAAAGCGCCGCGAACTGAACCCAACACGCACGCTCACGTGAGTCATACGCATTCTCTCACACACTTGACATAAACACATTACAATCACGTGGTGCGAAGGGTCAGCTCAGCTATTTAAATTTCGGGATTTAGATTTGCATTTATTTTTCAAATTTGGTGGGCTGAACATTTCCAAAGCAGAGGGGCAGGAAGCCGGAGAGAACCCCCGACGATCGGCCCGAATGAACGGTGCCACATACGAGAAGGAAACATTCTTTGCCCCGAGTGGGACTCGAACCCCTGACCTCTTGCATTGGTGACAGGTCTCTTAACCACTAGACCACCGACCGCCCCTGTCGGCCACAGATACTTCCACTATTAGTGTCCGTAGTCTTCCCGAAGTCTATTTTAGAGCTCTCTGGACGTGTAACATAATGCACTCAAGAGGTATCGCCAACCTTCCTTCGTTAGTTCCCTTCTAATGTTTGCGTTGTTGATGAAAAAAGATGTCCGCCCTGTTACATCATTGATTTAGGATGAGGAAGAAACAACGGTGAGCAAGGTCTGTTGTAATTTACATCAATCGCCCCGTGTTTAATGTAATTTAGAACAAAAGTCCCGTTGACAAAATGGTTTCACATTATTACATGATGATAGTGCGTGTGCGTGCGTGCGTGCGTTCGTGCGTGTGTGTGTGTGTGTGTGTGTGTGTGTGTGTGTGTGTGTGTGTGTGTGTGTGTGTGTGTGTGTGTGTGTGTAGGCCGAGGTTGAAAAACTGAAAGAGGGGATTGCCCGCCAAAACGCAGCTCTTGCACAAAAAGGGAGAGAGAATCACGCGTTGGAGAATGAGCTCACCGAGAAGCGAGATATATGTCAGAAAATGTACGTCTATTTCTCTATCTCTCTATCTATCTATCTATCTCACCTTCTGTTTCTCCTTTTTCCACATTTCTTTTCCTTGTACTCCAAAATCACTGTACGCCGAGACACGCCTTGTCACGCAGTCCCAAACCACATGGACCTCCATAGCGTCATACCATCATTCTCATAATAATAGAACAAAGAGTTGGGGTTACCAACGCCATTAAGAACAACAGCAACAAATCGCTGTGTGCATATGAGCCGGGAGAGCCGAATGGTAGAGCGCTGGACTCTCCATGCTCGGGTCGTGAGTTCGATTCCCGGTTGGGGCCGAATAATTGTGCAGGCCTTTTTCTCGTTGCCCCGTCTTTGATATCTCCCACACGTGGTAGAAAAGGACGTTAAACTCCCAGCACCCACCCACCCCTTTGGGCATGCTTCCCGCACAGATGTGTAGCTTCACGGAGAATGTACAAACGTACAGCCATTGCCATCACCACCGCATGTTGAAATGTGTGTTTTTGTACCTTACAGTGTTCCGGTATGTTCCCTCTGACAGCATCTTTAGCTTTTTGGCAGAGTCAGATCTGTTCTGTAAAATGTAGACACCTCAAATAATACGGACTATGCTTTATCTCTATATGTTCGATGTACAAAGAAGTGAAACGTGTTTATTATTTATACCGGATAGATTTCTGATATATATTTACACCTTGTTTTGTCTTCTTTTTTATTTTAGTCTGGCGAAGAAGGACCTTGATTAGCCGCGAAATAGTCTTTTGTTGCTTGCGTGGCGTTCAGCCCTAAATACCTAACAAACTTACACTTTACAGAGCGGACAAAAAGCAACAGCGCATAGACCAGGTTGATGAACTTTTACAGCACTACATCGCAGGCGTCAAGGACATGTTGGATAAGCTGGAATACACTCCTGAGGAGATCAGTCGCTTGTCCGGAATTTTTCACGGGGTTCATGAGGAAAATGTGAGGTTTTTTTTTTTTTTTTTTTTTACAAAAGGGTAATTCAGAGGCAAAAGAAAGTTTTCACGGAATTTGAAAATTGATTTCCTCGAAGTGGCAGAAATCAGCTCTTTATGAAGAATTCATTTAGGAATCAATAACAGTTTGCTGTGTTTGTATGCTAAAAATGGAGGGGAGACGAGAGGTTCCCCGCGGGGTTTGAAACGTGAATCTTTTAGGCATTCTGCATGCCAGGCAATACTTTTCGAGTTGCACGTACAAAAACAATCGTTCCATAGGACTTCTTTAATGCCTGTGGATTAATCGTTAGCAATAAGCTCACTGGGTCACATTAAAGGGTGGACATTTCTCTAACATTAGCAACATAAAAACATCAGTTGATTGAGCTTTACTATAATTTTTTATTTTGAAAAAATTGACACTTTCGTTTGCCTCACAGTATATTTCATAATGAGCAAATCCCACTGTGTCAAGATAAGTTCTTCACACATTACACCACCAGCGATCAGTGGTCTTCGAAAAGTTCATTACAGAGGAGTTCTTTAGACTTGAAATGTTGTAGTCGACCCCGTCTGTGTCCTGTGTCTAGGTTCTGGTGTTTCTGGGCGAGATCGAAAACTACGTCAACAAGCTTTGGGGGCTACAGGACTACGTGGAGTATTCCGCCTGGGAGAACAGACGCAGGAAGTCCTTGATACCCGGAGCCGTGAAACCCAAAGGACCGCGTCCTCCACGACGATCCCTGATGTCCGTCGTGCCCGTCCTTCCTCCTAACTACGAACGTTCCGATGCGTACGAAGACACTCGGTCCTTGACAGACTTAGACATTGTTCCCTTCGACTACGAAGAGGTAGGAAGCATACGATACGGTAGTATTAGACATACATACCGCAGCTCGTGTAAGCTCACAGATCGACCTAAGCTGATTATGGTGAGAAGAATATAGTCTCATATAGATGTGGGCAAAATCTGAGCCCATTCCGGGCCGTCGTTGCTAAGATATGAGCCAAAAATGCATGTCTATCAGCTGCTATGCGTTACAGTGAATGTTTAGAGCCATATACCGTCATTGGTATCACGTGACACCTAATTACCCTACAACTATAAACACGTACACGATGCGAGCTGGCATGGCACTCTGGTTCAGCCCCGTGTAGTCAAAGGTCAGCGCCAGGCCCATGCAGTCAATCTGACCTACTTACGGCAGCGTGCCTCTCGGAACACCCGATGACAATTTTGCGATTTTTCTCAACTAGCACGCATGTGAAGTAAATGTACTAACGGTAGCAGTGTCACGGTAGGATCTTAAGGTTGTCACAGCTTTGATTCCAACCATGTTGCCACCCAGCCGATACACAGTCAAAATCCCAGCGGCCCTGATGCTCCAAACAGCCTTTGTGAATGTAGGAGTAACATGTCACGGTAGGGAGTTACAGCTGTCACCATTTAGATTCCACCCAGAAATACCAAGAAACCAACACACAGCCAAACTCCGAGCCACCCTAACCACACTTTGTGTACCAGCGATTTGACTGAAGGCGTGAAGCCAGCTGAAGTCAAATGATTACGGGACTCTACTGACGCCTTTATGTCAATGTGGTCTTGCACGTGCAGATCTACCAGCACGTGTGTGAGGAGCTGATTTCGCGCCATGACTCAGCCCTGCTGGTGGTGACGGGCGACACCTCGCGCAAAGTCTCGGACGCCAACACCGAACCAGACTCCCCACTGCCGTCGCCAGGAGCGCTGACGTCAAAAGACTTTGACGTGTTCTGATGACGTCAGTGTTCGCACAGAGCACCTTGAGCGTGATTTGATTCAACATTAGAATCAAGATCAGCATATATATCCTTCTTCTTCTTCTTCTTCTTCTCTCTCTCTCTCTTTCTCTCTCTCTCTCTCTCTCTCTCTCTCTCTCTCTCTCTCTCTCTCTCTCTCTCTGAGTGTCATGGGCCAAAAGCCTAACTGAAATAAAATCTCTTTCTCTCTCTCTCTCTCTCTCTCTCTCTCTCTCTCTCTCTCTCTCAACGCTAAGTTCTAACTAGCTCACAAAAAACGAAAAAGCATTACAACATAAACATAAACATATAACATAAAACGCTGTTTACACGCAAACTATTTTTATACGACTGAACTCAAGCACCTGTTTAAACGATTTTAGGTCAGCTGATTCAAATTTATGCCTGCCTGCGTCTTTCCCACACACAATATGACAACAAGAATGTTAGCAGCAGACTGGGGTAAATTACTTTTCTATGGGTGAACTGTTTTCTCTGCTACCAACATCCCGCTGACACGTTTGCGGTAGGCTTGTGTTTGAACTCGACAAGATAAAATGCAGCATGGAACCAGAGACAATGGTGTGTACTGATGAAATTAATGCGACGGATGTGAGACTGTGTGTTTTATAGTAGACATAGTAAAAAAAAAAAAAATGTGCCTAGGATAAATTCTTATGAAATTCACTGAACAAATTTTCGGAGTCTGCAAAACGTATTCGAAGACTATAATTGGAATAGTATTGGAAATTATGAATAAAAAAAAAAAATTCTGAAGTCGTTCGCTCGCTTATTTACTTGGCAGATGGTGATGAATAAAGTACAGGTGAATTTCATTATTCATCATTTTGAGGCTGATTCAGTTTTGACGATATGCGTTGCGGAATCTGTGGTTTGTTTACTTGTATTGTGTTATACATTACGAACATCTCTCTCTCTCTCTCTCTTTCTCTCTCACACACACACACACACACACACACACACACACACACACACACACACACACCACACCACACACACACACACACACACACACACACACACACACACACACACACACACATTCAATCGTTATAGCAAAATCATTGCTCAGCCAATGTAATGGAACACTTGAAGGTAGACAACTCCCCTTTTCAATGTGTCCGCACACAGTCAAAAGGAAAGTTACTTCCCTTGTGCTGTTTGAGCTGTACACAACCGCTCTCCGTGTTGGTTAATATAATATCACGCCCATCTTACATACTTCTATCTTCACTAATCGTTCTGAGCTCTTCTGGCTGGTGTCTAACATCGTACCACAGACAATTCTGCGGTCCTACTAATTACCGAAAACAACCGACGACCGAAAACAACCGAAAACAACTCTTAATACGGATAGAACGCGGTTAAAACATAGAAATAACAACACACAAACATGATTAAAGGTGAAAAAAGAAGCCTTAAGAGGCCTTAAAAAAGCTAAAAAGAAAAAAAGGTGACATTGCAGAAAATAACCAGTCCGGACCAGAGTCGCTTCCCTTGGGAGACATGTTCATTTCGTCCTGTTCTCTTGGAGTGAATAAGTACTTTTTTTCCTTTTAACTAGTTTAAGGCCTCTTTTTTTCACCTTTAATCGTGTTTGTGTGTTGTTATTTCTACGTTTTAACTGCGTTCTGCTCGTATTAAGAGTTGTTTTCGGTTGTTTTCGGTTGTTTTCGGTAATTAGTAGGACCCACAATTCTGCACATTTCCAGCATCTCACATGCTGGCGCCAACAAAAGGGTACACACGACGCGAGTAATATCAGCCCGTGTCGCGGCCCACAGTTGTCGTTCGTCTCTTGATCACACTGGAAGTTCAGTTCTGAGCATGAAGTCTGCTGTCCTTTGCAGCTCCCGATAGATTTTTAATATTTATTTACATCTTGTTTTAATGCGGGAATTTTTATGTTTTATAGGACCTGGCAGGAAGGGACTTTCATGAGCCGCGAATTAGCCTTTGTTGCTTGCGCGGCGTTAAGCCCTAACTAACTAACTAACTAACTAACTAACCGCTGAGGGCCGTACAGTTTGGTGTGTAGAGGCGTTTCCGATGGCCACGTCGTCATCCCCTGGATGATGTGTTGTCCGGTCTGCTCGGCATGGCCACAAGGGGAGAGGGAAGTTGTAGCCAGTTTCAGTTTGTGGTACAGGTGCTTTCTCAGTCTGTTGTGTTCACTGCGGAGTCTGAACACTACCGCTTGGGGCCGACGTGGAAGATGTAAAATATCGTCAGGGTAGCGTGTTGAATTGACAGCGGCCACAGTGAGGCCGACGGCCCCGAAGGATAAAGCCATCCTGTGAAGACCAGAACACTGGTGGTGGTGGTGGTGGTGGTTTTTTTTTTCAAGATGTTTTAAAACACACCCTTTTCAATGACCTTGACTGAAGGTCAAGGTCATTAAAGCTGTTGTGGATTTTACGGTTGACTTTTTTGTAGAAACTACAAAAAACAGAGGCATCAACCTTGGCATAACGATAGACATTGATCATATTTTTACTGACACATCTTGTTTGAATGACCTTGATTCAGGGTCAAGGCCATGCAAGCTGTCCATGGAATGCCATTTTCTCAGAAACTACGAACACCAGAGACATCTGTCTAGGTGGATGATAGATAGTGCCCGGCTAAGGCCTTCACAATCATACTCTTTTGAATGACCTTGACCCATTTCGCAAGTGAGCCAAGTAGGCTTCTGCCTCTCTAGTTAATATTACTAATGTTGTTGTTGTTGTTGTTGTTGTTGTTGTTGTTGTTGATGTATCAAAACAAACTTTACCGCCACTCAAAATTCTCTTTCGTCAAGAATCGAACTCACTGCTCAGTCCTTGACAGTCAAACGCTCTACCAGTTAGGCTGTTGTAGATTCTATCCCCCCCCCTTACACCACCCCCAACCGGCCTCTTGTCATACACCTTCACAGAATATCTCATTGCGCAATCTCATTGCATTGTCACTGCACAACCATGTATGCATTCATGCAAATAAGACCGGAGCGAGAAAGCGTTTAAATCACAAAGCTATGTGCCGTGAATGATAGAGTATTGTTTTAGTTGCCCTTGCGAGTGTAATAATTCCCAGTGTAGCCCGCATGTTTTGGGAGCTGACGCTGATTCTAACAGCGAATGAATTTTCTCCACCTTTTTTTTTTTTTTTGGGGGGGGGGGGGGGCTTTTTTCATTTTTTATTAGATTAAAAAAAAGTCCTGTCTTTTTCAAAAGGTGTGTGTGTGGGGGGGTGGGGGGGGATTCCTGTTGTTGAAAATGGAAACGTAGGGTCGGAAATATACAATAACACGCAATAGGAACATTTCAGGGGCATTAGGAACATTTCAGGGGCATTAGAAACATTTCATTTTCCAGACGCTTCCTGAATATTTTGTGGCCTAACTGGCCTGCGAAAATGGTTTCCTTTTTGGGCACTTTCACGTGTGGGACATTGCCAAAAACAAAAATGCTTACAGAAAATTTAGTGATGCCGTTCAAGTTCATCCAAGTGTGCTACAAATGAAAGCAATCCAAACTTTCTTTTCTTTTCTTTTCTTTCAGTGCGGTTACATTGCCTTCATTGCCGCACACTTTTTTTTCTAATACCTTTAGACTCAGCCGGAAACCGTAAATGTCGTAAAATTAAACTTTAAAAACAAATTAATCTGGGTGCGTACGTTACATGACAGGACAAAATAGGGAAGTTTTTCTCGCCATTGTGACTCACTATGTAATAACATTGTGAATTAATTTTGTGACCTTATTCTTGCATCCAGTGCCAAAAACAAATTTGTCAAGTTTATTTTAATAATAATGATAAAAATATAGGCGCTTTATAAAAAAAATATTCGGCTCAAACCGCTGCGAGCTAAACCCAACACGCACGCTCACTTGAATCACATGCGTTCTCCCACGCACTTGACATGGACACATATTAATTAGGAAGCGTAGTCAGCCTCTCGTGGCAGAGCACAAAGATGCCACCAAAAAATAAAAAAATAAAAATAAAATGCATGCATGCTGCGGGTCTGTGTATGCACGGGGGACAACTCATGCAGGCAATATTCCACTCTCTGGGGCACAGAGTCTCTCAGTGGAAAGTACCTCTGTGCACAGTGGGGAAATGGCGCTCACTGCGCTACCGTGACGGGCCTAAATTGTCTCGGTGCTCTCAAACACAAGGTCGCGCACTATGTCATCCTTGACCAGCTTTGAACCCAGAGGGATCCTCAGTGGCGCAAGTGATGGCAGGCTGTCTTCAGAGTGAAAGTAGGCGTGTTTCTGAATCAGAGACATACATAACATGTCTCTGTCTGAATGGACAGATCTATTATTACATTCAGTCTTAGAGCACGGGTGTGTATGCCTTTGTAATCGTCTCTTATTCCACCACAAGGCAGGTACGTGATCGTCTGCACCGTGCAATAATACTTGCCTGTAGAGTGCAACACCCTTGCCTGTCAGAGTGCAACCCCCTTGCCGTTTACTCACATCCTGTTGGATCAGTGTACCACGTAAACAGTGCCATCAAAGCGCAACAATAATTGTCCGCTGGCAAAGATTTTGCCCAAACGAAAAGTGGTCGGATATTCAACACTTCGTTTCAAATCGAATCATATGACACACAAGTCTCTGCTTTTCTAAAAAAAATTCGCCATTTTTGAAAATGGCGCTGGGTGTAAGCAGTCACATTTTCACGCCCCGCCGAAAAGGGACTGCACTCTGGAGTCTAGCAATATTCTTGAAACAGGCTGAGAATGTACTGTGCCGGTGAATGCGACAGTTTTCACCGCTTCTGTGCACACAGTGAAATAACACGGGGACCTCAAAGTTGTTCGCAGCTGTCCACTTTCCTTGCCACCGAATATTTTTTTTTTTTTTTTTTTCCTTCTAAGGTATCACTTAGCTCGACTCGGCCTCGGTTGGCCCGACTTGGCCGTCGTCGCAGGAGCCTAGAGTTATCGACGGACCCGGTGTCGTAGAATATTTCGGAACCAGGATAAATCGGAACCGGTTCCCAAAACTCCTAGGATATTTCGGAACCATTCCCATTTATCCCGCACCTGGCAGACAAAATTCATGTGGGCTAATGACCTTCTAGACGGTTGCGAAATATCCTGGTGGTTTCCAAATATCCTTTCACTAGAGTCAGGAAATCGGAATGGTTCCGAAAAATCCTGCCACGGGGGCCAGGATAAATCGGAATGGTTCCCATTTGTCCGGTTCCGAAATATCCTGTGACACCGGAACAGGGTTGGTGCACCGCCAGTCATCGGGTTCCCAGGCCACAGCACCGCGTTTTTCCAAATTCAAAACGCCAAAGCGCTTTTGATTTTCAGTTGTCGGTTAGAACCACTGGGAAACTGACTTGTACTAATACGTAACTACAATCTTATAATGTGTTTATGCTCATGTTTTTTGTTGTTTTTTTGTTGTTGTTTTTTTTAAAGGCTATATACCGGCCACCGTAGAGTAGTGGTTAGCACTTCGGACCATCAGTGGACCGGGAGACCCGGGTTCGAGTCCCAGCCGAGTCAAATTTTCCTACCTGGGTCGGCTCCTACCCAGAGCGGGTGTGCTATGGGCCCAATGGGGAGGCTGTTGCCACACAGCCACCCACTTCACGGGTGCGACTTTGGGGATGCTTCCCTTGGTATGACACGTCTTATGATGTGAATGATTACACGGCCGGCACCGCAGGTGCCGTAGTTCCCGGGCCTGGTTATTTATGACAGGAAGCGTGGAATGCGGCCCTGTCCCGCAGTCCCAAACCACACGGACCTCCATAGTATCATCATCCCATCATCCTCCATCATCATGCATAATAAAATTGCCCCAGCTTTCGAGCCCTCCGTGGATTCCACCCATCACCTGGGAGGAACACCACTGGAACTGGCAAAAAGAGTTGGGGTAGCCCCCAAACAAACAAACAAACAAACAAACGGTTTTAAATGAGAGCAATCGTCGTTGAAACATTTGAAGCGGCATAGCCACGTAAACATGGTGTCCATGATTTTCTTTGGGGGTGGGGTGGGGGGGGGGCTGTGAATGATGTCTTACCTTGTAATATTTCTCATGTACCGCTGACCGCCCATCCACTGCACTGTCGAGGCTTCACGCCGGGGAGTGGAAGAGTTCTCATCCCTTGGCATGTGTGTGTGTGTGTGTGTGTGTGTGTGTGTGTGTGTGTGTGTGTGTGTGTGCAGAACAATGTAAGTGCCTGTTCTGTTGAAAATACGTTCCACTCCCCCCCTCTGTGTGTGTGTGTGTGTGTGTGTGTGTGTGTGTGTGTGTGTGTGTGTGTCTGTCTGTCTCTCTCACACACACACACCGCCCATCCACTGCACTGTCGAGGCTTCACGCCGGGGAGTGGAAGAGTTCTCACCCCTTGGCATGTGTGTGTGTGTGTGTGTGTGTGTGTGTGTGTGTGTGTGTGCAGAACAATGTAAGTGGCTGTTCTGTTGAAAATACGTTCCACTCCCCCCCCCTCTGTGTGTGTGTGTGTGTGTGTGTCTGTCTGTCTGTCTGTCTCTCTCTCTCTCTCTCTCTCACACACACACACACACACACACACACACACACACACACACACACACACACAACAAACTCTCTTTTACATGTGAACAAAACCTTTATTAATCAAAGCCAGTATACAAATTTACGATGAAAAGATCAGCATTTCACTGGAGATATTGCCGTTTTTTTTCAGTACTTACAATTACGAACACAAAATAAATACATTAATACTAAACTCCTTTCCCCCTTCCATCAAAGAAAATTAAACAGAAAAAAAAAACCCACAAGCTGTCCCGTCCTGATCACTAACAATGTCATATACATGCTTACACCACTCGCCAGTGCAAATTTTCAGTGAATTAACTTCGAGTGCCTTAAGTCTGAAAATAGTAAGGAAACAGAGAGCGAAAGAGTGAGATATGACTTTCCATAACCCACTCAGTGGTTTACGAGTTCACAAAAACACACTCTGGTTACGTCATCGGTCAGTGGCCTTGAAATTAAGATTTCTGACTTTCTGCTAAAACCGCTGAAAATGGATAAAAAATAAGGTGATGTTGACTGCATTCGGAAAGACAATGCAGAGAACAGCAAAACAACAAGCCAAAACGCTACCCGGAAACGTGTAAACAAGACAGATAACCCACCAGCATTGCCACAAAACGCCGGGAAGGGGACGAGTCAAGCACACGCACGACACACGAGCAGACAAAAAGGGAACACATGAGCAGACGAAATCACTAAATTGGGTTTTCCAAGAGAAAAGAAAATGCTCGTGGTATAAACAGCTTACACGATTAGTTCTCGTGGTTTACGGCGAAGGACTAACCCCTCGATGGTTCGATTGTTTGAGTAGCTACCTCGCCGGAGGCTCGGTAGCTACACAAACAATCGAACCATTACTCGGGGTTAGTCTTTCGCCGTAAACCACGAGAACTAATCATGTTAGCACTATATATGAATTTCTTTGGAGACTAAATACAGACATCGGTGTTTACAAAGCATTTTGTTGTTGTTGTAGGTTTGTTGTTGTTTGTTTCTTGTTGTTGGTCTTTTTGTTTGTTTGATTGGTTTTTGTTTTGTTTAGTTTGTTGTTTTGTTTTGTTTTTTTGTTTCGTTGTTTGTTTTTTGTTTTCTTTGGGAGGGGTGGGTGGGTGATTTTGATTTTTTTTTTGTTTTTTTTTTGTTTTTTTTTGTTTTTTGGGGGGTGGGGGGTGGGAGGAGTGGTGGTGGTTTTGTTGCTTTTTTGTTTTTCTTGGAAGGGGAAAGGAGGGAGGGGGCCGGGGGGGGGGGGTAATTGCTGATATTGTTTCCTTTCTTCTGCTCTGTGTGTGTGTGTGTGTGTGGGGGGGGGGGATGATAAAACCTAACTTAGAGTTCTCACATCACGATCAGCATTGGTCTGTGTACACAGGGGAACCCCGCTTATGCTGGCGGGGAAAAAATTAAAAACGGAAAATCGAAGTTTAACGTCCTTTTCCACCACGTATCGCTAAACAAGAAGACCAGAAACACAATTTTGTGTGTACGCGCGCGCGCCAAAACTAGACAAATCACTAAACCCGGATTGTTAAAAAAAAAAAAAAAAATGGAAATTACATCTCGTGTCCAGATAATTTCAGTTCATTAGGATCCCCTCACTGTTACGTTCAGCACGGTGAAAATACAAAGAAAAAAATTCGAGTACTCAACAGCAACATTAGTAACAGCAATGATCGCGAGTGTGCACAACACAAAGAAACTTGTGATTTCCTCATTTATACTGAAACACACTCACACATCGTAATTTTGCTGGCTGTAAGTTGGGGAAAAAAAGCCAAAAGGGTTTTTTTTGTACAACTGCTCAAATTTGTTTGTTATTCTATACAACATGACATTCAATAAACTGTATTTAAATACTTGATTTTGTTGCATTTGCCATTGCTTATGACTAATTAACCTAAATTGTTACATGCTATTCCTCTCTCTCTCTCTCTCTCTCTCTCTCTCTCTCTCTCTCTCTCTCACACACACACACACACACGCCTTAAACTCTAAACATTACAAAAACTCCGTAATATAACATTGTCAGTGGTTAGAACGCGTCGTGATCTGCTATGTGTCACTAAGCTGAAACCACTTTGTTTTCACAGTCGGCAAGTGAAAAGAACGGAATTCAAGCTTTTATGCCTGATCTAAAACAGGCAAAACTACTACGCTTCGCCAAAGAGCTTTGTTGTAGCTTGTATACTGTAACTTTTGGCATTTTCCTTTCGACGAAAAGGTTTTGAAATCAACGGGTGTTCTGCATCATACTGACAAACTGTACAACTGCAGAAAAAGAATCTACCGACTTATTTTTTCAAACAAGAACATAATCACCTACAAGGTTACGAAGATCAACGGGAAAGCAAACTCAAAATTATTAACAGCAGTAAACTGGAAAAAAAATCAAATCCACGAATCTAGCTTCATCTACTGAATTTAGATCTGCAGTGTCTATGCCCACAGTGAATCACTGATTTGATACTCCACACAAAAATGGCAGAAGGGTGGGAGTTGGCGGGGTGGGGGGAGGGGAGAGAGAGGTGGGGGGAGGGAGGGGGGGGGGGGCAGGATGGGGGGGGGGGGGACGTCTTCATTACTGGCAAATCAGTCGTCACTATTTTTCGGATTCTTTTGATACCCCACAGTTACTTTTGCTGCTGACTGAATAATAATGATAATAGTAAGACTAAGAATAAGTAACTATAATAGAAAACAACAATGGCTGCAACAAACAACGAAAAACTCAAATGACGGCATTCAGACTGACCGGGCAAAGCAGACACGACACGGCCTGCAGACATGTTTGCCCAGATCACGTGACCTATCTAAAAGCACTCTTCTCTTTATTCGTCTTGGGCAGTCTGCTCAAAGACCTTGGAATCAGAAAGACGCGTCACTTCTGCCCTCGTAAGAGAGACATATAGCGGGACAACGCGAAGAGTTGTCTGCCCGCATTAGCGCGCATCCTAGATCTGGCCCCTATAGTGACAGCATGGCGGAAAGTGGAAAGCGATCACAAAAGCCGGGCATGCAATTGTGTTCTGCGCCGAATTGTTCAAATAACAGACAAATATAAACGGGGAAATACTTCTTTTGGTATTCCTGTTGAAAAACAAACTTTTTTTTTTCGCTTTCTTGTCAAAAAAAAAAAAAGACCTCAAGTGGTACGTCTGCATGCAGTGTAAACAAACAGTAAACACACGCGGCTGACGCAGATACAGCGTAATTTTTTTTCCCTGGCAACTTTACAAATCACGGTGACTTAAATTGTGCTAGCGTCTACCTGCATCTAAATTCAGAACACACACACACACACACACACACACACACACACACACACACAGAGTTGTCACTCATACGGCGGCAGGTACGTTCATCGGCACTTGTTCCAGTTCACATACTGTTGGGGGGAAATCTGTAGGTATGTACAGAACTCTTTTCTTAAAAATCAAGAGGTTTGCATGCAGTGTAAACAAACAGCAGTAAACACACGTGGCAGGCGCAGACATCAGGTTTTGGTGTTGTTTTTGTTGTTTTGTTGGCGGTGGTGTTTTGACTTGAACTGTGCTAGCGGCACGTTGCACTGATACACACACACTGGCACACACACACTGGCACACACACACACACACACACACACACAGAACAAAATCATCCGGCTGAACTTCATTCTAACCATTGTAAAACCATATCACAACATAGAATCTGCTGGATCGTCGGTCGCAGATATGATTAATGCTGAGTTAGCAGGAAGTATTCAGCGGATGCGTCCATCTTTGGATCTCTCGCACATTCGATCTTTCTGTGTTCCGTACTAGTTTTACTTGAACACATCGAACGAAATGCACTGCGTAGCCTACATACAGGAGTGAAAGCCAAACTAGACCTTTCGTTCGTCCTCCGGAACTTTGAGAGTACTTATGTTTTCCATAGGCCTAAAACACATGCGAAATATATGGGGGGAGACCACCTGTCAGTCGCTGACATCTTCGTTTTTGTTTATTTTCTTAAAATGTTTTACGGCGGCTAGTGTAGGGTTGGGTCAAACAAACAGACTTTTTACAAGCATGCGGATTCTATACTAAATTTACGCCAGTCACACGTCGTGGATGCGGCGATTTTGGTTTTCACGTGTGATGCTATGTGTTATGTTTGGGAGAAAACATAATCTTGGCTCCAACTTCGATACCGATCTTGGCTCCAACTTCGATATCGTAGGCATACCTACCTCTATTTTTCAAGGGGGAAATCTACGGAAAGGTTTTCCCGTTCCTGGTGTTCGCTTCTGACAGCAATTCGGCGCTCCACACCATTGCACGCCCGAATTTTTGCGTGGTTTCTGGCTTTCTGCCATTACTGCGTAGATCTGCGGGATGCGCGCTAATGCGCGCAGACAACTCTTACGCGTTGTCCCTCAAAGGGAGGTAAGTGAACTATCTTTATGTTTCCAAGATCTTTGGTCTGCTCCTGTGATGGCGTGGATGATTCTGTATCCCTGGTGACTCATATGGTCTGATCACTACTAAGTCCCGCGCGATAAGCCATCAAAAGAAAACGACGAGTTAAAGAGAAAGTAAAACAAAATGGCGGCAACAGACAGATCTGCTTTAGCACGTCATCGGCGTAACACTCAAGCAGTATTTGTTTCGTGCATACGGAGCAAAACTTCAATGCCCTGGCTCGCGTCGCGTAATCTTAAAGAGAACATGACATTTCCTTTGGTATTGGCGGTTCTTCACAGACACAAAGTGAAACAGTAAATGTAACCATCCGACGAAAAAGAAACAACACACCGATGAAGCAGAACATAAAACGGTAGACACACAATATTAGATCTCCATATTGTTTCACTGGCTTCAGTAGATCAGTGTGTTAGCATTGCTGTCCGTCGTGTGCTCGAAGTGTCACTTTATTGTTTGCTGGAAATGCTAACAGCCAGTTTTGAACTCCACCGCTTATCGAGGCTGGTCTCAAACCATCTGAGCACCTTTCTGTTTTGTTTGGGGTTTTTGTCTGCGCTCTTGTGCGTTCATACGCGCCCCTATGACGCCTGTTTGGTAAAAACAAGAACTGAAAATTCTAAGTTATGTTAAAAAATTCAGCTCCAACAGCTTTGACAGTCAATGCCAACAGCCACGTCACTACACGCAAAGCTCCTTGGGAGTAGAGACAGTCTGCAGAAAACGACATTCTTCTTGCAGTCTGGTCTGCCGGTGTGCTGTTGAAGAAGAAGAAGAAGAAGATGAAGAAAATGAATACAGCTGCATCTTCTTTCAATTGTCACAGAAGAAAATTTCCAAGGTCCAGACGCTGGCCGTCGTGCTCATGATCATCTATGGCTTTGGCGCAAAGGGTAGGTACTCAGCGTGTGATGGCAAATGAGAAGAAGAAGAATGTTCAGCTCCCTCTTCTTTCAATTGCCACAGAACAAAATTTCCAAGATCTGGATACTGTCCAACGAGTTAATGACCATCTGTGACTTTGGTGCAAAGGTTACTCGCTCAGAAAACTGTTACAGCGTATCACCTTCTTTTCTATCTCTCCTTGTATTTGATTTTGTTGTTGCCGTGTTGTCAGTCTTTTGCCTGGTCTTTGGGGGTCCCTTCTTCTTCTACGGTCCCTGGAGTTTGCCTCAGATGGCTACGCTGGTAGTTGCGATGATGTCGGTGGTCTTCAAAGGCTCCGTCTTGTGGCCCCACACTTTGGGGCTCTTCTTGAAGCCACTGACAAAATGTAGGTAGAGACGGGGCACATCCAAGGAGGCTGCATGATCTGCAGCCGCGGGTTGCAACTCAGCGTTTAACGTGTCATCAAAGAGAGTTTATTTCTCGCATTATAGTCGTTTCGTGCCCATCAGAAGTGGAGTGAAAATGCCCGTGACACGTTGCTGATGTTTCGTTCTTAGGTCTCAGTTTTCAAGATGGCCAACCTGCGCTGTGAGGTGAGCTCGAGAGCGCTATGACGATTGGCTGGGCCACAGTTGGGGCTATTAGTCATTGTTCGCTGTTATACGCTGTACGCACACATACAACAACGTACAGTTCTTTGGTGGCACCGGCCACTGACAGAGCTCACAAAGAAAGGTAAGCCAGCGAAGGTCAAGTGGACACATGAATGTCAGAAAGCTTTGGAGACCGTTCAGTTGATTCTGTCATCTGATCCAGTTCTCATGCTTCCAGACTTCAGTCGTCCGTTCACACGTCGGACTGATGCCTCCGATGCCGGCGTGGGAGCAGTGTTGCTGCAACAAGCAGAGGACGGTGATTTTCATCCCATAGCGTATGCCAGCAGGAAGTTGCTTGACGCTGTTATTAGCTGTTGTACGTGTCAGCCACAAGCTTCACCAGGGACAATTCTGTCGTGCAGTGGCAAAATGCAGTTATTCCATGACGTAATTTTGTGGGAAAAGACTATTACGCCAATGTCTTTCATCTTGAAATTACCCCGTTTTGCATCAAACGACGTGCTATGCTTCTATGTTCAGCGTGCCAGCCATTGTAAGGTGGTTAAATTTAATCAAACTATCTAACAAATGAAGAACCGAGCAAATGGCCAGAAAAAAGTAGTTGGGGTTTATGTGGTACGCAAGTTAGGCCTGGAAGCTAAAGAATGGTGCATGCAAGTCAAGTATGTGGAGGGCGGCGAGGGGGAGAATGAGGGGGTGGCGAAGGAAAGGGGAAGGGGGGGGGGGGGGGCTGGTTGATGGGGAGGGGGGGGGGGGGCTGAAGGACAATGAAAAAGGAAAGGAAAAAGCACCTGCTGCATGAGTCAGGATGATTTTGAGGTAAGGGCACGATTACTTTAGAACAAAGCTTTCGCTCGTTCAGACTATGACACGAAACCGTGAGAATGGATTTTTTTATGCGTCAATTCCTCGTGCACCCAGCCGGCTTAGCGTTGCCGTGCTACTGTGTGGATCTGCAGGTGTTAAAATGACTCACTTTAATGTTGTAATCTATATGCAAGCACATCATATAGCTACGTTAAACTAACCTGACAAGTGTACCTTAGGTTAGAAGTCGAGGACACAAGGTACACATGTGGGGGGGGGGGGGGAGGGGGGGTGGAGGGGAGCGGGGTTTGGGAATAGCCGAGGGAGGAGAGGAAGAATTACACGTTACAAATTACACGTGTGTAGGAGATGGAGGGAGGAGGGGTGGAGATGGGGGTAATCTGGAGACTGAGATGGGGGGTGGGATCAAGCTAATGGTGGAACTCATGTTTGTCCATTCACTGCAGTTTCTCAGGCAGTTCTGGTCTGACGAATGTTCGCTAAGTCTGAAAATTTGACAACGGCGTACAGAGGGCGCTGCTTCTCCTCTGGCTAAAGTCATGTGAGTAACCATTGGCAGTCCTACAGGGACCTACACATCGCATCATCGCCAACAGTTAGGCTGACATCACCTCAGCCAGTAATTCTTTGCGAACTCTGAAGTTGCGTCATTATTATGTAAAACTGACGTGAAACTTGAAACAGTATACAATGACGTGGGGCACAGAAACGTTTGACTTCACTGTTGCCATATTCAAAACTGTATGATGCACTGAAATGACGTGTGTTGAAAAGTCTGAAGCTGCACAACAGTCAGTCATATTCGGCGTGAAATTTAGAAGAGTGTGCGCAATGATATGGGACACGTACACACAAACTGATGTCGTCACAACCATCTTCAAGACGGTGTGCCGCCTTGAATTGACGTGTGTTGCAAACTCTGACGTTGCACAACAACTGACAGTCATGTTTGGCGTGAAACAAACACGTGGGACACGTACACAAAAACCGCTCACGCCATATCCATCTTCAAGACGGCCTGGAGTGACGTGTGTTGCAAACTCTTACGCTGCATCACAGTCAAGTAAAGTCAAGTCAAGTCAATGAAAACAGTCATATATCTGGCATGAAACTTAGAACAGAGTACAAAAAAAAAGACTTGGGACACGCACAAACTTCCGACGTCACATAACCATCTTCAAGACGGCGCGACACCCTGGAGTGACGTGTGTTGCTGGGGCGGCTGCTGGTGCTGCGGGTGCTGCGGGTGCTGCACGGTCACGTGACCTTGCTGCTGCGGGACGGTTCCCACCATCCCGCCGACGCTGCCGCTTCCGGTGCTGCCGGCGGACACGGCTGACTGCGGGCTGGCCAGCTCCTCCCGCTTCTGTAGTTTTTTGGCTTTGATCCTCCGGTTCTGGAACCAGATCTTTATCTGTCTTTCGGACAGGTTGATGAGCTGGGACAGCTCCCAGCGCCGTGACTTGGAGATGTAGGTGGAGCTGGTGTACTCCCGCTCTAACTCGGCGATTTGGAACTTGGAGTAGGGCCGTCTGCGCTTGCGCAGCGTGACGGTTGTCGGAGCTATGGAGGTGGAAGGCAGGTGGATGGACTGTTGAACGTCTGAAAAGACAGAGAATCATCATCATCATCATCATCTCATAATAGGGATGGGTGGGTATTTTGGAGTTTAACGTCCTTTTCCACCGCGTATGGGGCAACGAGACAAAGGCCAGTGCAGATATGTGGCCCTAGCCGGGAATCGAACTCACGACCCACATCTCGTAATAATAATGATAACAACAACAACAACAACAACAACAACAACAACAACAACAACAATAATAATGAGAAACAGTGAAGAAAAGTAGAAAAAGAAGTAGTTTATCGTTAGAGAACGTATATTCTAAGCGCAAATTCTAAGAAGCAAAACAGCGCTATGTTACCAACCAGTGGTCTACGAATACGTAATCTAAAGTTCGTTATCATTTGAGAACTACGTTATCATTTCGTTCCTTGTCATTTGAAATGCTTCTCAATCCCTTGCGGGGAAAAAAATCCCTACAAATGGGAAGTTCGCTCTGATAGAAACAGTTGTAAATTAGTCCATAACGGTAGTGGTGGTGGCGGTGATGATGATGTTGACGATAATGACGAAGACGACGACGATGATGATGATGATGGTCGGAAGAGCTAGAATCCCTGCATTTACAGTGCACGGCAATGGAAGCAAAGACACCACTTACAGTCCATTAACTGCTAATGAAGACATGAGACCGACACATCGTGAAACCATCACTCTGAAAGCACCATATTATTCTCCCCCCCCCACCCACCCCCCCCCCTCCTTCCTCAAGTTTTCTCTCGTATACCAAGGCGCGTGGCTAGGGGGCCGGTGGCCATGCATGGTGAGTGTGTTGACGACACGAGCGACAGGCACAGTGTCATCGCCGCCGTATTTACTGCCGCCCGTCTGACAAGAGTCAGTCAGCTTCCTTTTTTTAACCTCCCAGGGCAGGCCACTCGGTGCACGCAGCCAAGCGTGCACTTAGCAACCTTCCCCCCCCCCCCAAGGATGTATTAGTACTAATTTTGTATTGTTAGTGGATTTTTTTGGGTATATTTTTGTTACGGTTTCTTTTTTTAATTTTTGTTAGATTTCTAGACATATATTTCTTAGAATTTTAAACATACATTTCTTAGATTTTTAAACATATATTTGTTAGAGTGCTTTATATAATTTTGTTGTTGATACAGTTTCTATAATATAGTTTGTTTAGAGAGATTATCGTAAAAGTTTTTGAAGAGGGTATTTTTTTTTTGGTTTGTTTTTTGGTTCTCCAACTAGTTTTCGTTTCTTACGGTTTTTACTAAGTTTTTAATTCATATCATTTTATACAATTTTCAACTTATGCGGTACACTTTGGCGGGTACAATCTGAAGAGAAATCTCTGACCCCAATTCAGAGAAGACACCATCAGCATGCTTTACGTCCTATGGCTTTTGGCCCTTAACGACAAGTTGTTCCTGGCGTGTGTCTTTACGCCACGGAGCAAAGTCATTTAAATACTGACCCCCCCCCCCCCCCCCACACACACACACAAAGAAAAAAAAAGAAAAGAAAAACAAAGACGAAAGAACAAACAACGACAACAACAGAAACAAACAGAAACAAACGGGGGCTTTACTTTACATACTCAGCTAGGAAGAAAGAAGCAGCAAATAACAGAGGATAGAATAGTGGGTTTTACAACGATCACCTCCTTCGATTTTGTTCTCGTTTCATTTCACCTCGTTATAATAATTAGAGTACCCGGTACATAGTATCCTTATAACTACCCTGATTTCCTTCAAAAACGTCAAGTCATTTCAGCCACATGAGCTTGAACGTGCGTGCGTGCGTGTGTGTGTGTGTGTGTGTGTGTGTGTGTGTGTGTGAGACGGGAGGGGGAGGGGAAGGGAAATGTGCGCACTTTCAGCTATGGCCTCAGCATGTGCGTGCGTGCGTGCGTGCGTGCGTGTGTGTGTGTGTGTGTGTGTGTGTGTGTGTGTGTGTGTGTGTGTGTGTGTGTGTGTGTGTGTGACGGGAGGGGGAGGGGAAGGGAAATGTGCGCACTTTCAGCTATGGCCTCAGCATGTTCTACAGTACGTACTTTTTGCTCGTAAAACACCAAGAGCTCATGTCAGCGTAGGCGCCACACATATTATTATTATTATTATCATCATTATTATTATTATGAAAGGGGGTGAGCATTGAGTGGCGATCTAATAGGCAGCAGGTACGCTACTGAACCGCCGTAACAACTGTCCCAGCAAAAATTCAAAGAATAGGACAGGAAGGTTGGGTGCGCTGCACCGTGGCGACGCGCTTCCCGCAGGGATTGTAGTTCAAAGTTCACAAAAGCGACAATAAAGCAGTTAAAAAAAGAGCCGATGGCCGCGAAAAAGAAGAAAACTCTGGCCGGCGTACAACTATGTTGTTCTAGAAGTGTGTGCCGCGTACTGAACAGATGACAGGTTTTGTTTTGTTGCGGACTGCGGTCGGGACGGACTGGGGCGGTCGGTGGTCTAGTGTTAACAGACTTTGCCACCAATGCGAGAGGTCAGGTTCGAGTCCCACTCGAGGCGAAGAATGTTTCCTTCTCGTACGTGGCACCGTTCATTTGGGCCGATCGTCGGGGGTTCTCTCCGGGTACTCCGGCTTCCTCCCCCTCTGCTTTGGAAATGTTCAGCCCCACCAAATTTAAAAAAAAAAAATGCAATTCCAAATTCCGAAACTTAAATAGCTGAGCTGACCCTTCGCACCACCGTGATTGTAATGTGTTCAGTGTGCGGGAGAATGCGTGTGATTCACGTGAGCGTGCGTGTTGGGTTCAGCTCGCAGCACTTTGAGCCAATTCAAGAAATTGGGAAAAAGCGCCCTCACAATACACAGTAATTATTATTATTATTATTAGACAGCGTATATTTTATTATATTTTATTTTATGCGATGTTTCGAGTCCCACTCTGTTCAGGAATGGACCGAAGGCTCACAGAAAGTCGTATTTCTCTAATATTAGAAACCACAAAGTCACAAAAACGGTCGCGATGACCAAAGGAAACATCCTTTTCATATACCAGACAACCTCAGAGCTTCGAAAGCGTCAATTTACTATCTCAGCGGCGCAATGAACACAGAGGCTTTCACGAAACGAAAGACACGCAAATCCTTGATGCTTCTAATTCTCACCAGTGTCTGTCTCAAGCATTCTTGCCTAGACGCGAGGTGCAGGCAGGCAGCGGAGGACACCGTGAAGACGAAAGCTCTGAGTGAAATATGTGACAGTTTTTTTCCGCATGTGGAAGCCAGTGAGGCAAATGATGTGGTCAAACGTCACAGTTGACAGCGGAACATGCCGCATGCCATACAATTCACCAGCCACCAGAGGGTTCAGAAAATAGTTCCGGAGTAATACCATTTGCCAGACAGGGTATTTGGCCTGGTGCGTCCGCTAGTTCGCTACGAATCCTGAGGCGCAGGTTCAAGTCCCTGGTGGGTAGGATTTTTCCTGGCCAAATCCAGTCAAATTTCAAAGAGAGAGAGAGAGAGAGAGAGAGAGAGAGAGAGAGAGAGAGAGAGCCCATCCCCCTAAAGGGTGGGGGTGGGTGTTTGGGGGTTTAACGTCATTTTCTTCCACAAACGGGTGATATCAAAGACGGGGCAACGATGAAGAAGCCAGCACAAATATTTGGCCCCCCATCCCCCCAAAAAAATAAAACAACAACAAACAAAAACACAAACAAACAAACAAAACAATAAACCAAAAATAAAAAAAAAAAGACAAAGACCCCCCCCCCCCAAAAAAAAAAAAAAAAAACATAACACAAAAAAACCCACAAAAAACACACACAACAAAACAGAACAAAACAAACAACAACAACAACAACAACAAACCCACTAAATATCGTGCATGCGTTTGTAAACGAAAGCTAGGCAGACACCGTAAGCTAGTCTGTACGTGAATTTGACTCGACTTGGCAAGGAGAAATCCCATACAATTCCTGCCCAAGTTTTCAACAAACGTATCTCAGGCTAACACCGTGCTGTGGAAATCAATTAAGAAAGCTTATTTGCTGCAGTTTGCAGATATGCCATATACCCACGACCACCCGTTTTCCCTCTTTCGTGGAAGGTCATCACAATTTTACTGCATTAGTTGTAACCAAGGCGGTCAGTTGAAAATGGCTGTATCGGCGGCAGTACACACTGACCCTCAGCTCTGTTTATGCGTGTTGCGTGGGAATGTCACAGCTCGATTTATTCACCATTTTGTGAGAACGGGTAACAAAATGTTGTCTGCCTCTCTATCAGAAACCGTGTTTATCACCAGCCCCTTGTGGAAAGTAGCACAAAGAAAACATACTTTCGCGTGCTGTGAATACACAGTTCTGCGTGAATGGTGGCATCCTTATCATACATATGCAAAACAATGTCGGGTTAAAACACTGCCTTACTACTGTTGTATATAGCATCTATATCACACGTTTTACAAAACAATGCAAAGTGCCCGCAGCTTGCCTGCGTGAGCTATATAATTATTCATAATAGCTGCACGGCTGTTGACAATAGCTATGAAAAACAGCCAAAGGAGTGTTAAAAGCGTTTTCATGATATCTTCGCCATCGTCTGTGTTTCCGTTTGTTGACTAAAGACTGAAGCGGAACAGAAAGTGTTTGTCTATGTTTTCACTTAATGTAAATGACAGCCGTGTCAAAGCATACTGATCAGGTTTTCCCCATTAAGTTTTTATATTAAGTCAACGGTGGTTTCATAAACTTTATCCATCATCAGCAGCCGTTCTCGAAGGTCTCCTTACAACAACAACAACAACAACAATATAACACGCCTTGATTTGATCCGACAATAAACAATTTTGGGGGGGGATATTATTACTAAGCATTAGTTTGATAGGCATTACTTTGGTATATAGCAGAGGGTGCTAGATGTATTGTAAATGCTCTTGCAAAAGTAGCACAACGTGAAACATGTTTGATATTCGTTTTTACAGATAATTATATATAATTATTTATACATTTAGTCTGATAAAATATTGTAAAGACTTGTTCCTGTATGGTTAACCTAAACTTTCAGTTTTATGAGAGAAAAAATTGTTTCAAACTAAAGAACAAATACATGTACATCGAACTTATCATTCTAAGATGTAAGCGTTCTCGGCCCTTGTTCATGGCAGACGATACTTTTTACCTGAAGCCGGAATAAAAGCATGTACGGTTGCATAAACGTAAAGAAGTAAAAGAACACTTAGAAGATGAACTTTTCGTTATTAGTTATGTCTTTCAACTGACCATATACCACCCTGTTCTGTGGTTTCTCTCAATGCCTTTTACGGAAAAACACAGGTGTACACAGACAATGCTCTGAGTAAAAGTTGCATGCAAATGAGACCTCCATTCAGAAAGTCAAGCAGCTGGTTTTGGAGCCAAATTACGTTTAAATGTTCCCCGGAAAACATAATTCAGGCCTTCTTCTCAAGCTTAATCCCAAACATGCATTCAAATACACTACACATAATTTTTGCTCAGCAAAGAAAGGTACAGGAATACAATGCACATACGGATGTCCTTAAGCGGATTAAAAGGATAAGAATGCGCTTTTTATCGCACACTAGATCATTCAAACTGGCTGAGATTCTGCCACATAACTTTTTGCACTGTCATTTCACCGCTGGCCGCGATTTTGGACAGCAAGGCAAAACTTATTGCTTCCGTTCATTTATGCATTACAATTATTTCAGCTTGTAAGAATGGGGAGCCGGGGTGGCCGAACGGTAGAGCGTTGGACTTCCAATGCTCGGGTCGTGAGTTCGATTCCCGGCTGGGGCCAAACATTTGTGCTGGCTTTTTCATCGTTGCCCCGTCTTTGATATCACCCGTATGTGGTGGAAAAGGACGTTAAACTCCCAAACACCCACCCGCTTGTATGAGTGTAGGAGCCATCACAGTTAACATTGTCAAAATATTTAGATAAAGCTGTATACTTGTTGGCAAAATTTGAAATTAAACTATGAGGGCTGAATGCTGTGTGACTGAGTGAGGCCGCCCGCCCCGTGTGCCGCTATGTCCTGGGATTTTACTTACGACAGCAATGAAAACAATTAGATTCCATCAATAGTTATCACCAGTTAATGACTCGGTAACTTTGTCACCAATGCGAGAGGTGAGGTTCGAGTCCCACTTGGGGCAAAGAATTTGTCCTTCTCGGACGTGGCACCGTTCATTCGGGGGTTCTCTCCGGGTACACCGGCTTCCTCCCCCTCTGCTTTCGAAATGTTCAGACCATAAAATTTGAAAATAAATGCAGTTCTGATTTCCAAAACTTAAGTAGCTGAGCTGATCTGACCCTTCGCGCCACGTGATTGTAATGTGTTACATGTCAAGTGTGTGAGAGGATGCGTGTGATTCACGTGAGTGTGCCTGTTGGGTTCAGTTTTGAGCCAATTCAAGAAATACTCATTATCATTATTAACTCCGAGCCCAGTCAAATCACAACCTTATTCCCCCCCCCCTCCAACCCCCTGCACAGAACCCAACCCCTCCCCCCACCCACCTCCGCTCCGCCCCGCCCCCATCACCCCCACCCTCCATTTCCACTCCCTCTGCCCCCCAACGGTCGTGTCCCTCTGGTGGCCAGCCTAGGGTGCGGGTGACGAGAGAAACAGGTTTAGTACCGTTTGGATCGTCATTGCAACTTGCGCCGCCCGGCGAATTTTACGACGAAAGCGAGGCTCGAGTTGCTTTGATCTCGGCAAGGCATTGTAGGGGGCGCTGCTATAAAATGGCGCGAGAGGTTGGTGGGTAGGTGTCACCCAAACTGGGCATGTCTGATGCTACGGCTTCGGGTTGACGAGTTTTTACGACTGTCTCGCCACCGACCACAGAAACGGTGCAACGTACAGTGAAATACGGCGTGATGGTTCGGGTGGAGGATGTTAGGGGTGGAGTTGATGGGGTGGCTGTGGGGGATGGGGGGGGGGGATAAATTACCGAGTCATCGGTGGGTGATTATTATGACTGGGGTAATTTTGTAATCTTCATCTCTCTCTCTCTCTCTCTCTCTCTCTCCATCTCTCTCTCTCTCTCTCTCTCTCTCTCTCTCTCTCTCTCTCACACACACACACACACACACACACACACACACACACATGAAAAACGCGAGAGAAAAAACGGGATGGGAGGGGCGGTGGGGGGAGGGGGGAGAGTGGGGTGGGTGTTTGGGGGTTTAACGTCCTTTTCCACCACATACGGGTGATATCAAAGACGGGGTAACGATGAAAACGCCAGCACAAATATTTGGCTCCAGCCGGGATACGAACTCACGACCCGAGCATTAGAAGTCCAACGCTCTACCATTCGGCCACCCCGGCTCCCCGGAGAGGGGGTGGGGGGGAGGAGGAGGAGGGCATGCTAACTCCATGAAAGCTTCTGTAGCGCCCTAAAATGAGCAATCACCATCATCAAACTAATTAAAGCGGAGACTATATGTAATTAAAAAATATTTTTCATGCATTGGCCAAAAGTGGTTAATTCTTCTATTTTAATGCTCACACATCGTTCTGAGCTGTTTTCACGCTACATGTATCTCTCATCACGCTACTTGAGCCAGCAGAATCCAACTCTATGAGGCGGGCGACCACAAAGAGCGCTCCAGTCGTTGAATGTTCGACCGCTCGCGCAACGTGTAAACAACATTACAACACATTAAAGGTCTGCAATCTCAGCAAAAACCGCAAGAATTGCGTTGTTTTTTGTTTTGTTTTTTTAACTGCGACTCCTTCGACTGTGCATAATCCAGGCAATTTTGTCACAGTTGCAGAGTTTGCAGCGCTTCGGGGACCCTTATAAAACCAGAGCACGAGTTTGCCGTGACATTATTTGGCTTTTGGTCAGTGAGCGAGACACATCGCTACAGTGTCTAGCGGATGTTGAGTGCTGCACGATCTTTCTCGCTCAGTGTCAAAACGGAAACTGAGCTGTGAAATCAGGCTGCCCTTGGCTTTTATTGGGGTTTCAGGGACGCTGAAAACTCTGCAACTGTGACAGAGTTGACTGTGCTTGCACGGTCGACTCTGTAAAACAAATTTTCACACTTCGAAAAGCTTTTTCTTGGGAGCTTAGGTCTTTAAGTACCCATTTTATTATTTATTATTAGCATCATTGAGTTAACAGCTAAAGCATGTATCACCAGCCAACACCAGCGAGGGTCGGGGGGGGGGGGGAAGGGGGTGTTTGGGAGTTTTACGTCCTTTTCCGCCGCATATGAGTGATATCAAAGACCGGGCAACGAGAAAAAAGGCCAGCACAAATATTTGGCCCGAGTCGGGATTCGAACTCACGACCCGAGCGTTGAAAGTCCAACGCCCCACCGTTCGGCTATGCCTGTTCCCCCGTCATCAGACGCCAAACTGGGAACAATGCGTGTTTTAATAAGCACCAAGGGCGCTTTCCTTGTCAAACAAACTGAGCAAAACAATACAATAAATGTATTTCTTGTGGCATATTTCTTGTGGCAAAAAGCCCGTGAGTGTCCCTAGTGTTCCTTTGAGGGGGGGGGGGAGGGGGGCGCTTTTCAGATTATTGTCAGGACATCCGCCCCATTACTAAGGACAAATTTTAGCGCGAACATGTCTGAGCTTAGCAAGTACAATGTATCCGGCAAATAAAACGGCTCTGGAACAATTAACGATGCTAGAAAGTCAAGCCTGAGTGGCAGGGTCATGATATTTTGTCGTGTTTTGTCGCGAATTGCAGTCAGAAGACAATCAAGGGGGATTACTCATCCGACTTTCATGACAACACTCGTACAATCTGTGTCTTTCTGTCTGTCCCTTTGTAGTTGGTAGGAACAGCGGGTTTGTGAGTTGACGGGAATTTCTGCCAGAAATTATACCGTTGAAAAATAAAGATTTGTAGTCATCATAATCATCATCATCTTATTGTGTTATGCAATATTTTTTTTTTTATTACTGGTTTAGGGGAGCCGGGGTGGCCAAACGGTAGAGCGTTGGACTTCTAATGCTCGGGTCGTGAGTTCGTATCCCGGCTGAGGTCAAATATTTTTGCTGGCTTCTCATCGTTGCCCCGTCTTTGACATCACACGTATGTGGTGGAAAAGGACGTTAAACCCCCAAACACCCACCCACCCTTCTTTCTTATTTTCTTATTACTGGTTTATAGTGGTTATTAAATTCTAATTAAATATTTATAATCATCATATAACGTGCAATCTCCCCAGAAGGGCATACAGCGCTTCAAAATCACTACTACTGCTGCTGCTGCTAGCACTACTAATGTGTCTAAAAAGACATAAAAAGCCTCTGGTTTCAGCGCTTTCGTACATCCCGACATGCACTCTCAGTCATATGTGCACCAGCTTCTTCACTTTTGTATTACTGTTGTAGAGCTGCAATTCCATGAGAATAAACAAATGAACGAAAGAAACTTTATTTTACAAGGATTAAAAGATTAGGTGCGCAGACCTGCCTTACACCTTGTCCTTACTAGGCTACTACTAAGTAAGCTACAACTAAGTAAAACACACACACACACACACACACACACACACACATCATAAATATTTTCGAGGAAGGAGAGGTTAGTTAGTTTGTTATTTAGGGCAACGCCGCGCAAGGAAGGAGAGGAAGGGGGAAAAACAACAACAACAACAATAACAACAACAAAAACCGACTTTGATGACATACATCAAGCAACACTAACAAACAATCAATATGCACTACAATAACAATAGGGGAAAAACCGAAGAATGTGATCGTAAGAAGAAAAAGAAGAAGAAGATAATCTCTAAAAAGACTTAGAGCCGCTGATTTCAAGTGTGCTTTCTTACTTTCCGGCATGTATTTTCCATGTCTTGTTTACACTAGTTTCTCTTTGGAGAGCCGGGGTGGCCGAATGGTAGAGCGTTGGACTTCTAATGCTCGGGTCGTGAGTTCGTATCCCGGCTGGGGCCAAATATTTGTGCTGGCTTTTACATTGTTGCTCCGTCTTTGATATCACCCGTGTGTGGTGGAAAAGGACGTTGAACCCCCAAACACCCGCCCACTCACCCACCCGCACTAGTTTCTTTACTTTCGTCTTAGAGCTTTAACTTGATAATAATAATAATAATAATGATAATAAATACAATTTCTCCAGACATGCGGGCGCAGAGCGCTTAAAAAAGACTAAAACTAAAACTAAATTTAAAAACAACAACAACAACGACAACAACAAAAAGCAACAGATTCACAAGGGACAAATATCCGAAGATCTCAAGCGTGCTTTCGTACATTCCGACACACACCACTCACTACCAGAACAAGCCCATTAGACGAGTTTTACCTATCTTTAATCATCCCCAAGACGGTTCACACTAAAGCCTACTTGTCGTCTCATGTTCTAACCGCCTGTATCAACTCACCCGAGGAGGAGTGGGCGGGGTGTAGAACAGGGGTCGGGGAGGTGGCCCGCCCCTTTCTGACGTTTTGATTGGGGGCCCAATTTGAGGGTTTAGATTACAGATAACGCTTTGCTTACGCGGGCCGAAAAGCAGCAAATCGCCCGTCTCGATGACAAGCCGCTAGATAAGACTTTTATGTCTGGACCACCGTGACACCACAACACGTACAGAAGGATCCAGGGTTTTTCGTTGGGGAGGTCCTCGTGAAGCGACTCTCGGCTGGCTAACTGCCGTGGGTTGCAATGTACAAAGCTTGGAAACACGGCTCTCACTGGCCCGCTTTCGAGGCTCGGGTGCAGAAACGCCTTCAGAATGTGTGAATTGCATCCTCATTTTCTGTTTTTAAATGAACTATGTCACGTATTTCATGCTTTGTGCTTGTGTGAAAACATTTTTACTTTAGGATGGTGTAAAGCTATATGCATATAGCTATATATAATGTAAAGCAATATATTTGTTTCTTCTTCTAATATATATAAGAAGAAGACGAATATGTGTGTGTGTGTGTGTGTGTGTGTGTGTGTGTGTGTTATGCAATTTGTAGATTAGCAATGACAATAATGACGATAGAACGGCGCTCCTAATCTTTCATCTTGGGAAATAAAGTTTCATTTCATTTAATTCCTCTTCCACCATATTTCTCGCCCCAGAACAGACATCTACAAATACAGTCTTTCTTTTTCTGTGCCAGTCTTTGGAATTTGCCGCCTCTCCCTTCACTTTATGCCTTCAGAAAAGTCTTCTTATTTTTCTTTTTCATTAAAATGGAGCGTGGAAGTTTACTTACAGTATCCCGTCACTTCAGTCTATGTTCTTTGCATAAACAAACACCTTCGAACCAGTTTTTGCTTCCTATGTTCATCGTCATATGAAAACATCAACCATATTGTACATTGACGCTGTGTCCCATTACTTTTTATTGTCTCTGTCATTTTATTATATTTTGCCATCAACGTTTTATGCAATGCTTATTCACCGTCTCCCTGTATTTTGGTCATATGGAATGTTTGCGATCGAATATGACTACCTGGAAGTAGGTGAGCGTGACTGTCATTTTCAAACGTCCCTGTGCAGATGATTTTTTTCGGAGGTCAGGATGCTTTGATATGCCGTCCAGGTCTGGGAAGAATGTCTCTTACTGTATGAAATGTAGATCATTCTGTACTGGATACTGGCCAATACTATCATCAGGTCTCTGAACAACACCTAACCCCGTACATAACTGCTTAATCATCATCATCTTCATAATAATACGTGATGTTCTGCTTTTATATCCCATAGTACAGTAACTAGATCCGTCCGTTTCTGTGATACGATAGCTCTTCTGAATGTTTTACATATTATGTTTTATCATTACCTGACGGTTGTAATTTGTATATGTATGCATGATCGTTTTTATCTCTGTGTGTGTGTGTGTGTGTGTGTGTGGGTGGGTGTGTGCGCGCTGGTTCGGCTCAATGTTTGTAATCGTAATGATTTTTATTATCAGTTTTGTCTGAGCAGACAGTACAATTTCCCTTCGAGGGAAGAATAAAGTGATATCTTATTATAATAATATTAATAAAAATAATAATGTGTACAGGTTGCCAGTTGGTAAAATCCGTCTGTTTATCTCGCCACTAATACGTTCAGTTCATGTGAAAATAAGACGACTTTCATCCAGTGTTTGTTGTGATCTGGGGAACACCAGAAGAATAAGATTTTTTTTTAAAAAGACTAGAAAAAATAAGCAGTCATGGTACAATTGAGGAATTATTTTGTATATCATTTCTCCGATTTTCCAGGTTGAAGAGAACAGAGTTGTCAACTTTGTTTTCAAAGAATAAATAAATAAATAAATTCCCCTGATTTCCAAGTCACATTCACTTGAATAGTTACACGAAACCTTCATTTTTCACGATACTAGAAGGCAGCTTAGTACTTGCCCACCCAAGAGTCGGAACTACTGCACGGCAATAACCATATATTCATTTCTGCAGTTATGTTTCTCCAGAGGGGACGGGAAGGCTGCAGGGTGCCTGCCAAGGAATACGGAGGGTGGAAGGTGATTCCAGCAAATGTGTGACCTTTGGTACCACACAAGTTTTGATAGTCTCGTAAAGGAAAAAGTCTTGTAAAGTGATAAAAACTTTCCTGACATCTACCCAACTGAGAGCCATCTCTATCCCTTCCACCCCTCGCGCCCCCCCCCCCCCCCAGAACCCTCCCCCTCCTCCGTCCCACAGACTACACATTTCGACAGCGTTGTGACCTTGGTACCACATCAGTTCTGATAGCTACAAGCCTCGTGAGGGAAAAGTCTTAGAAAGTCATAAAGTCACTTTTTGACATTTGCCCCACTGAGACACCATCAAACTTGCTCACATCCTCGCCCTCCCGGGCCACACACTAGTACTGGAACAGCCGCCGCTGATCTATAGATGGTTCAAACTGATTCCGGCAAAACTGTGACCTTTGTCTGTGGTGCCACACTATGTTTGATAATTACAAGACTCGTTTAAAAAAAAAAAAAGCCTTGAGAAGAAATGGAAACACTGTTTGGCTGAGTGTCATCCCCATCTCCTCCCCCCTCCACCCCTCTCCTCCTTTTTTTCCATCTCACAGACCACGGATTCCGACAGAGTCGTGACCATGGTATCTCACTAGTTTTGATAGTTACAAGACTCATAAAAAACAAAGGTTTGAAAGACGTTTAGTCACTTTTTTTTCTGAAGACCACCCCCATCACTCCAACACCCACCTACAAAACCCATCCTGCTTCTTCCACCCCTGCCTCCTCCACGTCCCGGACAACAGCCTAGAACAGCCGTAGTTGATCAGGGAGTGCCCCCGCTGACTTCAAGGAGGTAGGTCTCCCAATCTGCTTCTTCTCTTCCTTGTCGTTAGGGAAGCTCACTCTCGCGATGGATGGGCGGTATTAAACTGGAAGGGCGGATAACTCTGCATGGTGTGGACCACAAACTTCACCACACACCTTTCACAAAATGAAGCGGCACGTGTGTGTGTGTGTGTGTGTGTGTGTGTGTGTGTGTGTGTGTGAGACGGTATGTGTGTGACGGTGTGTGGTGTGTGTGTGTGTGTGTGTGAGAGAGAGAGCTTGAGAGAGCTTGCAAACCCATCCGCCTATGCTGGGATGCCTGACTTGTTTCCAAGACACTTACTGCTTCTTTATCTTTTTTTTATCTTCAACGTTTATCCTCACTTTCATGCATTTACCTTTTCCTAAATTTGTTGTCAGAAAACATTCAACATACCATTTCATACATATATTCAAACTTCTTTTTTCCCTTCCCCCTGCAGGCCTCTTCAGTAATCTCTTCACATACGCTCTGATAATGCCTGCTCTTGTATCACTGTTGCAGCTTTTCGACGTGTAGACAAACTGGCTCTGATGGAACCAGCGAAGAAATACGCATTACGGTAGCCAGCACGATACAATCTGTCGCTGAGAAACAATCGTAATATTAGGTATATATAATATGACTTCGTAAAGAGGATTTCGCTGAGCAGCGTAACCCATTTACATATAAATTAAGCTCACACGGCAGAGGCCGAGAGCGGCTAACGCGTTGCGATTAGCTATTGGTACCCCTAACGTGCCTAATTTACATGTAAATGGGTTAGGCTGCTCAACGAAGTCCTCCTTACGAAGTCCTACTAAATATGCCTATTGTCAAAATGTACACGTGGAGACTTCTAAACTCTTCCCCCATGTAACCCAACCCTCTTCTCTGGAAACATGTGTGCACAAATCAAATTTGGGTTTGAACTGTGAACGTGCTGTTCTCGGAGTCTCCTGTCGGTGCCGATACCGACATGTCATGATACAGATTAATATTCTACCCTCACATAATACAGCTCATATAAAGAATCACCTCATAACATCATTAAAACTATTAACATAATATTAATCTTGATAGATATTAATATTCTACCCTCACATAATACAGTTCATATAAAGAATCACCTCATAACATCATTAAAACTATTAACATAATATTAATCTTCATACAGATTGATATTCTACACTCCCATAACACGGTGTATATAAAGAATCACTTCACAAGATCATGAAAGCTGTTAACATCCACTTTGTCTGTTTATCTCACTGCAGTCTCCAATAACACTGATCCGCTGCCCCTTTGAAGTCCGTAAGTAATATGATACATCACCCGATACAATCTACGCGACAAAAAGGGGGGTGAAGACCTAGAACAAACCAATGAAGAAGTGTACGCTCATTAACTCAAAAAGCAACAAAAGCCAGGGAAGATGAACGCGATCGAACGGTGTAGGGCCTGGCGGCAGTATGAATAGGTAAAGGTCCACTAAATTTTCGCACGACCAAAGTGTTGTGGCCATCGCTACCATACATACTTCTGGCAACTAATGTCGAGCGCTTAGCGAAAATCGCACACCTGTGAAAGCAGCATACTTAGCGTTAGCAACTCTTAAAGCCCCCTCCCCCCCCCTCCTCCCCCAACTGGGATAGCTGAATGTTAGAGCGTTGGGCTCGTCGTGATATCGAATCCCGGCTGGGGCCAAATACTTGTGCTGGCCTTTTTCTCCTTGTCCTGTCTTTGATATCACCATTACGTGGTGGAAAAAGGACGTTAAAGTCCCACCCTCCCGCCCTTTTGGGTAATTTTGGGTTTGCTTCTCGTGGTCGGACAGCCGCGTGGTACTGACGTACTGGATACAACTGTGTTACCTGCCGTGTGTTTAGATTCTGGGACTTTGTCATACTGACGTACTGGATACAACTGTGTTACCTGCCGTGTGTTTAGATTCTGGGACTTTGTCATACTGACGTACTGGATACAACTGTGTTACCTGCCGTGTGTTTAGATTCTGGGACTTTGTCATACTGACGTACTGGATACAACTGTGTTACCTGCCGTGTGTTTAGATTCTGGGACTTTGTCATACTGACGTACTGGATACAACTGTGTTACCTGCCGTGTGTTTAGATTCTGGGACTTTGTCATACTGACGTACTGGATACAACTGTGTTACCTGCCGTGTGTTTAGATTCTGGGACTTTGTCATACTGACGTACTGGATACAACTGTGTTACCTGCCGTGTGGGGGAGCCGGGGTGGTCGAATGGTAGAGTGTTGGACTTCTAATGCTCGGGTCGTGAGTTCGATCCCCGCTGGGGCCAAATATTTGTGCTGGCTTTTTCATCGTTGCCCCGTCTTTGATATCACCCTATGTGGTGGAAAAGGACGTTAAACCCCCAAACACCCACCCACCCACCTGCCGTGTGTTTAGATTCTGGGACTTTGTCATACTGATGACTATAGTGAACTAGTATATGTGTGAGCGTGTTTATATATTATTTTGTTTTTGTCTTGTCTATTGTTTCCTATTAGCGTATTAATAGACTGAAAGGTGTGTCAACTACTATTGTGTGTGTGTGTGTGTGTGTGTGTGTGTGTGTGTGTGTGTGTGTGTGTGTTGTAAAACCACTCGAACAAATTTGATGGTACTTGTATGTTTTTTTCTTCTTTTCTTTTCAATGTCCCAAGTGGGTCAGGAAAACAACAACAACAACAACAACAACAAAACTTTGACTCTGACTTTGACTGAGATAGCCGAATTGTAGAGCGGTGGTCGGACTCTCAGTGCTGGGGTCGTGCGTTCAAATCCCCGCGGGCTAACTATTTTTGTGCGAGCTTTTTTCTCTCGTTGCCCCGTCTTAAATACCAACCTGACGTGGCGGAAAAAAAATGGCGTTAAACTCCCAAACACCAACCCACCCTGCTTAATATCTTGGTCGCTTAAAGACCCAAGATCTGATCTGAAGGAGTCACGATCAGCTATAAGGCTTGCGATACAGTCGATGGCCGACTGAGGGAATTCAGTCACCGGTTCAGAGAGACAGTAGAGGCACGAACCCGCATTCAGAGCTATACTAATCACTGATAGACTATATCGACGGTACAGGCGCACGTACAAGCGAAATTATTCCATGCCATATGCCGGCTGGCTTCTATGAAGTCTAGTAAACATGGCCGGAAACAGCGCGATTTAATGAATAACGGAAATCTTTGCAGACACATACACACACATATTGATATATTCTGTAGCAAGACTGAAATCTGCAGATGCACCCCCCCCCACACACACACACACGCAAGCACACACACACACACACACACACACACACACACACACACACACACACACACACACACAGCCCCCCCCCAAAAAAAAAAAAAAAAAAAAAAACTTCATGCCTTGAAGATAACAAAGTCATGTATTTTAACAGTGTCGTGCTTAGCAAGCCATAAAATTATGAATTATCATATCATCGCGGGGCTTACGAAACCCTTGACGCGTCATTTCTGAATGCCATGATTAGCATTTGCTGAGGCGTCGCCATTTTATCTGTCTCTCAGCCGCTGATGGCGCCGTCTAGCGGCAAGGGGAGCGCACTCGCGTGCCCCGCACTTCCTGTCGCTTCAGGTGTGTAGACTTTTGAGGCGAATTACTGTTTTCTCCCGCAATTGACGCGGGAAGGTGGATGTTCCGGTTCTGACGGACAGCTGGGAGAGTGAGTCCGGACGTTTAAGTGTGCGGTAAATCATCGGGGAGATATGCCCGGCATGAGATACTTATGATTCCAGCCCACAAATTTAGCACCAAAGCACGGAAGCCGTTTAGACCCCCCCCCTCTCTCTCTCTCTCTCTCCCGTTTTCTTCCAGATGGATAAGCTCATACTCTTTTTTTTTTTTTTTCGTTTTTGTTTAGTCCCACCATATGGAAGTAGTGTAATGTAAATCACCAAAGACGTCCATGACAATGATTATGTATTTCTCCTTCTTCTTCTATTGAACGGCCATCTTCAATTCTTTCAGGGAGCCGGGGTGGTCGAATGGTAGAGCGTTGGACTTCTAATGCTCGGGTCGTGAGTTCGATCCCGGCTGGAGCCAAATATTTGTGCTGGCTTTTTCGTCGTTGCTCCGTCTTTGATATCACCCTATGTGGTGGAAAAGGACGTTAAACCCCCAAACACCCACCCTTCAATTCTTTCAACATTCTGTCACATGTATGGGCTCTGCGCTAAAAATAAAACGATGGTTTTAACTTAATAAAGCAAAAAGGATGCCGGTGTGTAGTAATATGACAGGTTAGCACGTAGATGGGGATGGGAATTGGTGAGGGAGGAGGGGGGGATATAAGGAAGGGGAGAGGGCCAGAAACACACACACACACACACACACACACACACACACACACACACACACACACACACACACACACACACACCAGTGAAGGCCATGTTGAATGTCTGTACGATCAAATGTTTTGGCGGACAGATAAAGAGTTAGGAAGCAATCGAGGACAACTGAATACATTTCCTTGGTCCTGTGTGTGTGTGTGTGTGTGTGTGTGTGTGTGTGTGTGTGTGTGTGTGTGTGTGTGTGTGTGTGTACGGATAAATAGGTCCCAATATTTAGTGTACATATATCTATGAACTTAGCAAACAATGTGTAGTAAAAATGATTATGCAGACGTATGGCGGTTTCTTTAATTTTGATTTTGGTTTTCAAATAGTGTTCAGGTCTTGCTATGGACTATATTTCAGAGAAATAAAGATCCCCCCCCCCTCACTCTCTCTCTCTCTCTCTCTCTTGAGCCCTCTACCGACATGTGACTTCATGAGTTGTGACAATTTTAACTCCTTAAGACACTGCCTACACCGCCTCACGCGCAGTGGAAAAATACCACATGTTCAGCACCATTCATTATTCATGAGCCGTCGTGAATAATATATACTTAATTATTTCTTCGTCGCCTTTCACAAGTAAGGCAGAAGCGTGCTGATTTATAACGTCACAACCGGTACATTTCTCTCCTAACTTGCGAGCAGGCCTAAGGCCTTAGCAGCGGAGGCATACAGCACTTCAATACATGGGTTTTCTGCCGTCTGGTCGGCACCTAACTTTTGACGAGAGTCATGAATCACGATAATGAAGTCTTTATGCATGGTGATTTGGTCTAGTGGTTAAAGGAGCCGGAATAGCCGAATGGTAGAGCGTTGGACTATCAATGCTCGGGTCGTGAGTTCGAATCCCGGCTGGGGTCAAATATTTGTGCAGGCATTTTTCTCGTTGCCCCGTCTTTGATATCGCCAACACGTGGTGGAAAAGGATGTTAAACATCTAAAAACCCACCCAACCAACTCAAGTGGTTAACTCTTTGACGACGGAGCGCAATTTCTGACACAAATTCTGTCAGAAATTGCGCTCCGTCGTCAAAGAGTTAAGATATCCGTCTTTGGATCCTGAGCCGCCCAGTTCGAATCCCTGGTGGGCAGGATTTTGAACGGACTTTTCCTTTCCAAAACAAGTCAAAAATGACGTGCAGACTTGTATATGGTGCCTCTCCCGCCCTCGTGTACACACGCTCGCACAAATATCAAGTGTGAACGCTAACAATCGCAGTCTTTCGAAGACGAGTAGACTGTGGCCGGTGGCGTGGAAAACAGAATACTGTCGCACGCATCAGAGTGAATAGCAGAGTGAAGGTTTGCACATAAAGTAGCGCTTAATGGCAGCAGGCTTTCACTGCTTCGTCATCCAGCCCTGCGGCGCCACGAGCATTTAAGATGGATATGTGCGCCAAGAAGTCTACCATACCATACCAGACCATACCAGACCATAACTGGCGTAATCGCACGCGAAAAGTTTTCTAAAAATGAATGTACCAAAAACTATGTCACAACAGCTGCTAGCTGGTCTAAATGGTCACGGAAACGGTAAGCATGTAATCAAAATATAGCTTAGATATTGCCCTGCAGCCTTGCATAATTGTAGGTCAAGTTGGGATGTTATTCAAAAGTTATAACGCCATGCTGCATCCAATCAAACCCACTGTGCCTGTGAAAAAAAAAAAAAAAAAAAAAAACAGTTCCAACAGGAGGACAACTTCAGTTCTCTATTATTAGTCGATTCAGACTTTGAAATGAAGTCATCAGAATCAAATCTCATTTTAACCAAAGTATACGACAAGCCTTTGATTTCATAAGACATAAGACATTTATGAAATTTCCATAAGAGGAACATTGCTTTGTGGTCTCTCATAAAAAACATAAAACATGCCAAACACTCACTCATACGGCCATGCACACCCGTTCCACCTACTTACATGCTCGTACACTCATACCTAAAAAAATCTATCACAATGTTGCAGTACTATAAATAAATTACAACACTAAAAGAAATTTCAATGTGTATTGTATGCAAATCTACAGATCGGTTTAGCTTTGGAGAGGGAGGGGGGGGGGGGAGCACAACTGATGACCCGTGTGACAAAACGCCATTTTATCTCAGATGGAAGCGATTTCCAGATCAGAGACATCTGTTTTCAAGCCCGTAGACCCACGGATGAGGGGAGCCGGGGTGGTCGAATGGTAGAGCGTTGGACTTGTAATGCTCGGGTCGTGAGTTCGATCCCGGCTGGGGCCAAATATTTGTGCTGGCTTTTTCATCGTTGCCCCGTCTTTGATATCACCCTATGTGGTGGAAAAGGACGTTAAACCCCCAAACACCCACCCACCTACCCACGGATGACCTCACGCTGAAGTCTCTGTATGCAGTTTTACGACCTTGGGATGAAACATATAACTTTTATTGTGATATCTTTCATCTCTAGTGGGATCCGCTGTAACTGCATACTAATTATTTACTCGATCAACATCAGCATTCATTTAATTAACCATTACCGAATGGAGTTATTGACATGAGAGTTCGCGAACCGCCCGTAAATATTTACGCGCCGTTTTATGTCATTATTATAATTAATAGAATGGTGTAAGGCAATGTATTGTGTCTGAATATGGATACTGCTGATCTTCCCGTGAAATGCATGTCCAATGGTTTAGGGCGTGATGCATCAAAAGAGAGAGAGAGAGAGAGAGAGAGAGAGAGAGAGAGGAGAGAGAGAGAGAGATGATGATGATGATGATGATGATGATGATGAAACGTTGTTGTTTTTTTTTTGTTTTTTTTTTTTTTAATTCAGGATACAGCATTTAGGCATTGCTGCCTGTCTTACAAGCTGTCCTGCTATTCTACGCTAAAAGGGTATTTTAAAAAAAGACAACATCAAAACAAGGGGGGCGGGGGGAGGAAGAAAAGATTGAAAAAGACAAACAAAAGTAGTAACTATCTAAAGGAAATGAAGAAGAGAAAAGTACACAGGATAAACAAATCAAACCATACGTGGCATGTGTCGATGATATTGGCTGTATGCCAAGTAAGAGGGGTGGGTGGGTGTTTGGGAGTTTAACGTCCTTTTCCACGCCAAGTAAGAGAGAGAGAGAGAGAGAGAGAGAGAATGCGAGACTAGGCTGACTAAACTGAGACTAAACGATCAGTACAAGATGCATAATCGGAGACTACGGCAGGTTCACAACTATTTCTCGGACTAAACGAAAATGCACGCTGATGACAGTCCCGTCGTAATAAGTCTGACACTAGAGCCAAGTCTTTGACTAGTCTAGTCTCGTTTTATGCATCAAGCCCCTGAAGTCGAAATTTGTTCCTAATACTATTATTGTACTACAGCCACACCGTTCCTAGTTCGTTAAATTTTACTTGTTGGCCAGACCTCGCCACGGAAGGAACGCGAAGGCTGTAAAGTATAGTGTCAAAACGGAACTGATGTGCCCGACGGCATGTGCACATCTCTCTCTCTCTCTCTCTCTCTCTCTCTCTCTCTCAAGTTATGTCGTATACTACAATTTTAAACACCATGCTATCTACTTCTTCGCCTATTTTCCGATGTGTTTCCTTAGAATTTCTTGCGCTTCTTTCTATCTTTGCATGTTTAATGTTTTTTTTCTATTTTCTTATTAGATTACTCCTTTTGTGCCAGGTATACTTTTTGTCATGTTAGCCTTTACTTTTTAGTGTTTCTAGATTAGCAGGACAGCTTGTAAGATAGGCAGACCATGCCTACAAGTCTTTATCCTGAAATAAACGTTTCAGTCAGTCAGTCAGTCAGTCTCTCTCTCTCTCTCTCTCTCTCTCTCTCTCTCTGCATGTCCACCACCACTCAATGACAAGAACTATCCTCATCTTAAGAGTGAAGCGAGTGTTGACTTGTGGACAGGCCATTTTCCACGTACCACAAGACAGCAGATTGGCGATGCCAGCTCCACCTCTGCCAGTTACAGCGACCATCAGAAACAGACTAATGGCCCCAGCCCCACCAGTCACCACTACAGTGCGGCCCACCAGCCTGGTGGTCCCAGCCCCACCAGTCACCACTACAGTGCGGCCCACCAGCCTGGTGGTCCCAGCCCCACCAGTCACCACTACAGTGCGGCCCACCAGCCTGGTGGTCCCAACCCTACCAGTCACCACTACAGTGCGGCCCACCAGCCGGGTGGTCCCAGCCCTACCAGTCACCACTACAGCGTGGCCCACCAGTCTAATAATTCTGGATTCGCCCAGCAACACTGGTACCCCACGCCACCGACTGGACCGCAACTATCAACTTCACACACTCCTGGTAACAGTTTTCAAGCAATTCTTTGGGCCGCACAAGTCTTGAAAAACTGCCTACCTTAACTGACGGCATCTCTAGTCCTTCAGCCCGTGAATAGTAGTCTGACTAGGGACTAGTATCATAGTACAGGCTGCAGCTTTTGTTTATCCCCTTTGTGTAATGTCCTCTTCGTCCTCCTATTATTCCACCCACACACCCCCTGCCCCCCCCCCCCCCATTCCCTTCACATCTAACCCTCCTTCCCGTCCCCACCATCACACAACCTTCATCTCCTCCTCCCCCCCCCCCCCCCGGTTCCCTCTCTCTTCCCATTCCTCATGCTCTCCGCGTTAAATATTATGCTGCAGAAACTCTCTCTGATACGACGACCGTATTAGTATTGGATTAAAAACTGCACGTCATAGAGGCGTACAACTGACAGTAACACATTGAGCTGCATTGGACTCTTACGTATGCTGACACTCAAGTCTTGAAGTGCAGCTACTACATGTGAACAGACATTGGCATTGAAACTGCATAGAGACATTTGTATCCTTTGTGCATTTCCTTGCATATTTGTTTAAAGTTGTTTTGTTTTTGTTTTTTTGTTTTTTTTGTGTGTGTGTTTTTTCCCCCTTTTATTTTGGCGTGCGTTATAAATTTGCTTAAGTTTGTTTTTGCTTTTTTTCCTTACATATTTGTTTAAGGTTGTACCTTTTTTTTTTTTCCCTTACATATCTGTTTAAGGTTGTATCTTTCGCTTTTTTTTTTTTTTTTTTTCCTTCTTCTTCCTTTTATTTTAGCGTGTGTTATAAATTTGCTTAAGTTTGTTTTTGCTTTTTTCCCCTTGTGCTGTAAATCGTTTATTGTTTTTAATTCTGGAATTGTGCCCATCCCTTTTGCACTTGATTTGAAACATGAGTTCAAAAACAAAGTCAGCACTGACTGGCTTAAACCTTGGTCATCTAAATGTGTGCCATTTGCAAAACAAAGTTCATGACGTCATGGTATTTTTGAATCGTCTTCCACAGCTACATTTATTGGGCCTCAGTGAATCACGTCTCTCTCCCCTTAACAGTGATAATAGTATTAGTATTTCAAATTATTCAGTCATGAGAAGAGATGCTTCATCACCACAGCACACTGGTCTTGCCCTTTATATCCATGATAGTATTTTAGAAAATACGCGTAGACGTGAAGACTTAGAGTCCAAAAACGTAGAAAGCATCTGGGTTGAGATAAAAAATTCTAGCTACTCAACTCCCCTTCTGGTAGGTAACATATATCGAAATCCTGCATCCAGTTTTGACTGGTACAACGACTTCATGTCAATGATGGATAGTGTACATAATTCCAACCCAAAAGCCAATGTTGTACTATTAGGAGATTTTAACATAAATCTTTATAAATCAAATCCTGCATGGGAATACACAGTTTCTTTGTTTGGCTTAGACCAGATCATCACTTCACCCACCCGTGTAACCCCAACCTCTGTTTCACTGATTGATCACATTTATACTAATAACCCCGCCATAGTGAAAGACCCAACCGTTCCAGTAACTGGCATAAGCGACCACTATCCTGTAATCTGCAAGATCACCATTAAAATAAAAAAGTCCAAAAAATACAAACATACATATATGACGTACCGTTCATTTAAAAAATCGATAAATATGCATTTTTACATGACCTACAAGCTGTTCCATTTTATAATGTCTACAACTGTTCGGACCCCAGTGAAGCGCTTGGACTGTGGTATGAGCTGTTCCTCAGTGTCCTAAATAAACTGCTCCTATTAAAAAAAAGCGAGTGAAAAAGCATATAATGCCTCAGTGGCTTACAAAAGACATTATCCAGCCATGCAACATAGAGATGATCTCAAAGCCAACAAATTACATAGTGAATATAAAAAACAGCGAAATTATGTGAGATGCCTTGTACGACGAGCTAAAAGATCATTCTTTAAAGAACTTGTCTCAGAAGGTAAAAACACGTCATCTGTCTGGCGTGCCATAAATTATACTTTGTAACCGTGTGAACACAGAAAATGGTGATGTACCCCCAAATCTTACCCCCGGACATATTTAATGACCACTTTCTGTCGGTTGCAGATTCCCTCTCATGTCAAAACAAAACTGACCCATCTACGTATACCTGTTCAGAATTACTGCATAAATTTTGTAATGAACGCTTAACTGGAAAATCACCATTCTCGATTCCACTTATGACAGTGCATGAAGTAGGAAAAGAGATCAGTAACCTAAAAAATAAGGCATCAGGCTACGATGGGATCAGCGCTGATATTATCAAGTTATCCCTTCCGTACATAGTAGACACTCTTACTTATATCTTTAATTTGTGTATCCAGCAAAATGTTTTTTCCAGACGAACTCAAGATTGCCAAAGTCATCCCCCTTCCAAAAACAAAAGACAAGAGTGACCCAAATAATTATAGGCCTATTTTCCGTTTTATCTGCCTTGTCAAAACCACTAGAGAGACATGTGCATAAACATCTAGTTACGTTTCTTGAACAACATAGTCTAATATACCCCCCTACAGTCTGGCTTTCGATCCTCCCATTCATGCCAGACGTCTTGTGACCCGTATAATAGATAAATGGCTTTCTTCTATAAAACCGTTCAGAAGTGACAGGTGCCGTCTTCTAGATCTTAGGAAGGCTTTTGATGTTGTCAACCATTCATGTCCTGTTAAAAAAAGCTTCAGTTGTACGGATTTGGTCATCCTGCGCTCTGTTTTATAAAATCTTACTTGAATAACAGAAAGCAAAGTATTTATCTTAATGCAACTACTCCTATCAAGGAACAGTTAAACATGGGGTTCCCCAAGGGTCTGTTTTAGGACCTCTTTTGTTCTGCATGTTTATTATATGACATGCCTATGCACATTTCTGTATCAGTCCAGGCAGTGTGATCTCTTCGCCGATGATAGCACATTGCACGTCCTCCCACAAAAACTAGCTCAGGTAAGAAAGGACCTTCAACAGAGTTTACATGATGTTCTCTTATGGTGTGAATCCAATCATATGCATATTAACCCCCAAAAATCTGAAAGTATGCTTAATAACTACTCGCCAAAAACACCAGCTCTCTAGCCCCTCCTCTCGATCTTTTCAATAGATTAATAACAGCATCAAGAAAAGTTTCTGAACACAGACTACTGGAGCATTATTGTCGACGACCAGCTTAACTGGAAGTCACATGTTGAGCCATGTCTGCAAAACCGTTGCAAAAAATTTATTTTCTGCTATCCAAGCTCAAACATTACATTGACTCTGAATATTGTAAACTGTTCTATTTTGCACACATCAAACCCCACATTGACTACGTTTCCAATGTCTGGGATAACTGCAGCCAAATCACCTTAAATAAACTTAATTCTCTTCACAGAAGAGCTATCAAGCAAGTCCTACCTAATGCATCACTACCGACTGAACAACGATTCCATCAGCTTGGCCTGTTATCTCTACACAGTCAACATTATCTAAACAAGTGTTTACTTATGCACAGCGTTGTACATGGTCAGGCTCCATCTTACTTGAAGTCATTAGTTACGCTGCCCAACCAACGCTCTCACAGCATTAACAGCACGAGGAGCAGCTGCATACCACTTCCACTGCCTAGGATAGACCTCTACAGAACAAGCTTCGCTTTCTCTGGCCCATATGTATGGAACTCTCTACCCACCATGCTAAAAGCAATCCCCTCTCGGGCACTGTTTAGAAATAAACTCTATTCCCATTTAATAGAAAGGGACAAACCGCGATAATAAATATATACGTGTGCATCCTACAAACAACTATGAATGATTAAAGACAAACCTTCCAAACAGCTAGGCCATTGGTGATGAAGCATCGATCTCTGTATATACAATATTTGATTTATATTGTTTAGTGTGGCCGGAGGTTACTGGTCATCAATATGCATTGCTTGATAACTTCCACCTAGCCGTCGATGGCCATTACTCATGTATGACTTTAACATGTCATTTTATACCCTCTAGACAGGGTATGCAAAACGTATGCTATTTTTGATATGTGTGTGTGTGTGTGTGTGTGTGTGTGTGTGTGTGTGTGTGTGTGTGGTTTCTTATATTACAATTTTTTTTTTTTTTTTTTTTTAAATTTACTCATGTGTATTTTTTCCACCGTTCATAGTCTTTTCTTTAGTCATTTTGTAGTGCCTTTTTTTTTTTTTGTGTAGCAACGGCTGATTGAAAACTGACCAATGTATGGCCAAATCTTTTCCGTTGTAAAATAAAGTTCGTTCGTTCGTTCGTTCGTTCTCTGATTTGTATTTACAAAGGTCGCGCGTGTGTGTGAATACGTTAGACCTGATAGACAATTTTGTACTTTGTCTATGATTTTGTTGCTTGTAGTCTAGTGCATAATTTTCTGTCTTGACGGCTTTTTTTCATTTTAGAAGATAGTTTTAGTAGGTTTAGTAAGGGCAAGTTTGCAAACGGGCGAAATTCTGTCTAGAAGAGAGAGAGAGAGAGAGAGAGAGAGAGAGATGATGATGATGATGATGATGATGATGATGTTGGTGATGGTGATGAAACTTTATTTCAATTTGTCAACGGTAAAAGTTTTGACAAAAATTCGCCTGTTTGCAAACTTGCCGTTAACCCCCCGTCGCTAATGACTACAGGGACTATCCTGTACTAAGGAAACAAATGGAGCAAAATATACAAGAAAAAGTTCAACACAGACAATTATGCACTAAACTACAAGAAACAAAACCACAGAGAAAATCGTCCATTAGGTCTAAACGCATTCACACACACGTACGACCTTTGTAAATACAAATCACTGATATCATGCATTCATGGCTGCCACTCTGCGTAAATAATTCAAGGAAATGTAAAACACGATTTTGAAAATCTTGCAAGAGAGAGAGAGAGAGAGACAGACAGAGAGAGACACAGAGAGAGAGAGACACACAGAGAGAGCTTACAACTCATGTGTGGGCAAACGAACTAGAAAATGAAGTCGTTGTAAGCTTACAAAAGGCAGCGACAAACGAGGGAAAGGAAAATGCACATGTGCACAAAGAGAGGCTCTAAATTATGCATTCATGGCGGCTACTCTGCGTAAATAATTCAAGGAAATGTAAAACACGCATCTGAAAATCGTGCGAGAGAGAGAGAGAGAGAGAGAGAGAGAGTGTGTGTGTGTGTGTGTGTGTGTGTGTGTGTGTGTGTGTGTGTGTGTGTGTGTGTGAGATGATGATGATGATGATGAAACGTTTTTTATTCAGGATAGAGCATTTAGGCATTGCTGCCTATCTTACATGCTGTCCTGCTATTCTACATTAAAGGTATTGAGAAAAAAATCAAAACAAACAAACAAAAAAAAAAAACAAAAAAAAAAGTTTAAAAAAAGTATAAACTATCTAGGGGAAATACAGGAGAGAAAAATACACACGATAAACAAATCAAAACATACGTGGCATGTGCTGATGATACTGGCTGTATGCCAAGTAAGAAATTTACAGTCGTCTCTAATATTGCAAAACATGTATGTAACACATTTCTATATATATCGTCAGATAAGCGTATCGTGTAGAATTTGTTTGAAGTTTATGAATTTGGAAACGTTTTGGATACTCAGTGGTAAAGAGTTCCACATGGATGCCCCTGAGAAAGACAGGCTACTTTTATATATATCAACCCTTGGACGAGGCACTGGGAGCAGACTGTTCCTTGTGTTATGTTGTTTATCATGTTCGAAATTAAATAGTTGATGAAGATATGTTGGGGCTTTGTAGTAAACAATTTTGTGAAGAGAGAGAGAGAGAGAGAGAGAGAGGAATAATTTACTAGTAGTCCCCGGGCGTAAGCATGGTGCATGAGTAATTACTATAAGGACTGTCGCCCGAGCTGACGGCTGCAACGATGTTTTGACAATTTAAGTCCGATCACGTTGTGTGAAATTTATGGCGGAAATACCACACACACACTCTCTCTCTCTCTCTCTCTCTCTCTCTCCCTCCCTCTCTCTCTCACAGAGAGAGAGAGAGAGAGAGAAAGAGAGAGAGGCTTTCATAAAGAACAAAGACAAAGAGAAAAAACAATGCTCACATAAAAATGCAGCTTTCAAGGCAAACCCAGAGTCCGGTTTATTGTCATTATAACCTCGTCAATTTCTGTGTGAGTGGTTACATGGTGGTTTAATTGGAGAAATGGCTGATCAGAAAATAGCTGATTAATCAGTCTACGTCCAGAGAGAGAGAGAGAGAGATAATGATGATGATGATGATGACACTTAATTATCAACGGTAGAAGTTTTGACAGAAAGTTTACAAACTTGCCGTTGCTAAAGCTACAGAGACTATCTACTAAAATGGAAAAAAATTCAAAACAGAAAATTATGCACTAAACTACAAGAAACAAAACCATAGAGAGAGATACAGGCAGAGAGAGACAGAGACAGAGACAGAGAGAGAGCATGAACTGTTTGCACAACACTGTTTGAACCGTTTGACCTATTTATACAGCGAAATACCGAGGTTTGGCTTTTCACGTTGATGGGAAAAAAAAGACCTCCGCACTTTAAGATTAATGTTTATTTTTGAAATCGCCCTCCGGCAGCACGCCCGCCCGACCTGTAGCTTTTAATAACCGAGAGTGATCAATGTAAACTTGTACAGATCATCCGAAGACGCTAGTTTTTAATCCAGGGAATTAATTACGGTGTCACACTCTAGGCGTAAGAACATAAACTGAGCGTGGGGTGAAGTGCACTATTTGTTTTAAAGATCACAGCTCCCAACAAAAAGCTTTCCGAAGTGTGAAAAAGTTTTACAGAGTCGACCGTGCAAGCACAGTCAACTCTGTCACAGTTGCAGAGTTTTCAGCGTCCCTGAAATCCCAACAAAAGCCAAGGGCAGCCTGATTCAAAGCTCAGTTTGCGTTTTGACACTGAGCGAGAAAGATCGTGCAGCACTCAACATCCCGGCGCTGGACACTGTAGCGATGTGTCTCGCTCACTGACCAAAAGCCAAATAATACCACGGCAAACTCGTGCTCTGGTTTTATAAGGGTCCCCGAAGCGCTGAAAACTCTGCAGCTGTGACAGAGATGACTGTACTTGTACGGTCGAAAAAAAATGTTCACACTTCGGAAAGCTTTTTGCTGGGAGCTTAGATCTTTAAGGGCCTATCTTTGCCACTGTGCTAGTTTGTAGTGATTTTTGTTGTCAGACAAAAGCGTGATTTTCGTGCTATATGTGTATTTTGAAGGGCAAAGTGCATGAGCACAAGAGAAACAAAGATGGGTGAGTGGATATTGGTGAAGTGGCTTTCTGGACCCGTATGTGAAAGTTTTGGTGACTACATTAGACTCGCATTACCTGCCCCTGTGTTTGCTATCACAGGGACTGGCGAACATCCTCTTTCGGAATTGTGGAAGTACGAACAGAACCACGCGCGGTGACGTTTATGCACAACAATAATGTTGCACAAAGTTTTGCAGACGCCGATGACGTGCCGCTTTGACGCTCTCAAATTATTGTGTTGGGAGGTTTGTAACGCCTCTCTTTCTTGTGATGTTTCTGAGGTATTAAACCATCAGATTGAACGAGTACTGTTACGAGCATCACTAAAAAGTCGAGGTTAATTTAACCCGCGGCTACGGGCCTAACCCAGACTAGGACAAAAGAAACCCCTAAACATTTTTTTTTTAAAAAGGAAGCGAAGAAAGAAAGACAAAAATCCTATAACGACATAGGCACCTTGCTGGAATGGAATGGACCCGCTTCCTGATTAAAAAAAAAAAATGTAACCTGAGAGGTAGTTTAGTTCGAGGTTAGACTCTAACCCGGGGCTAAGCTCCCTAACCCCGACTTTTACATGCCGGCCCTGGTCTAAACAAAAAGTAGACTAGCATTAATCCAGTGTGGTCTGATCGGAAAGGATACAAAGTCATTTTTGTTTCTAAACTGAGACATTTTAGGGTTGACCACGATGCCTGAGGTTAATAGGGAAGTTGTTGTCCTTGTTTCCTTGTTTGTTTGTTTGTTTGTTTTTTGTTGGCTTTTCTTTTTTTTTTTTTTTGGGGGGGGTAGTTGTTATTGTTGTTGTTGTTGTTCTTGTGGGTTTTTTTTTTGGGGGGGGGGTTGGGGGTGGGGGGGGGGGTGGTCGGGTTGTTGTTGTTGTTTTTTGTTTATTTGTTTAACCCTCGTTGCCCAGTCCTCGATACGACCCTTATGTGTTGGAAAATGACGTAAAAAACTGAACACCCACCCTTCCCTCCTCGTTTGTTTTGTGTTGTTTTGCTTTTAAGTTTGTTTATTGTTGCTGTTGTTTGTGAAATTCAGTTTGTGTATTGTTACTATTTTGTTTTTGTTAAGGTTTTTATCCATGAAAAATCGCCTCTCCATTGAATGCTGCTGTGTGAAGTTCCAGATCATACAAGTCATAGAAACACAACAAGAACAACAAGAACAACACACACACACACACACACACACACACACACACACACCACACACACACGCACACACACACACACACACACACACACACACAAACCGTTGCACCTGACCTTAGCTGTTACGGAACAGTGTGGAGGGAGCTTCACTGATGTGTGACGTGTCTTTGATCACGCCGACACTTGCCTGACGAGGCTTGTCAGAGGGTAGTGTTTGAGTGAACCTAATTTACGCCGCGATGCACTTTCTGACCTCGGAGCGACGCGAACTCCTGTCTATCATATCAGCTTGACTAGCTGTTTGTCAGTCGCCAGATCGGCTTTATCCTTTGTTGGAAAGTGCTGGAGGTGATATTTGTGTGTGTGTTGTGTGTGTGTGTGTGTGTGTGTGTGTGTGTGTGTGTGTGTGAGAGGGAGAGAGAGATATTTGACGGTGAGAAATGTAATATCCTGCACCTCTTCTGTCTTTCTCAAATTTTAATATAGATTTACGAAAAGGGGGGGGGGGGAGGGGAAGACGTAAATTCAACCCCTCCCCTACTTGTGCCCTGATTCGGATGACGTTTTGGCTTACTAATAAAAAATTATTTTGCTAGCATACAACTATGCTGTGCCGTAAATTAAAAAGGCAGGTATTTTTCCATTGTTCTCATACGACATTTAATCCGATCGAAGACAGAAACCTGCGTGAGTGGACGTGTACAGAGAGAGAGAGAGCGAGCGAGAGAGAGAGAGCTGAACCGGCAGAGACAGACAGACACTGAAAGAGAGAGAGAGGGAGAGTAGTGGGAGGGGGGGGGGCAGACAAACAGACAACGAGAGAACAACACAGACAGACAGACAGACAGAGAAAGCTAAACTAGAGACAGAAAGACAGTCCAATACAGACACACAAACAACAAGAGACATACAGACAGACATACAGAGACAGAAAGACAGAGGACAACAGAGAGAGAGTGGGGGGGGGGGGGTAGAGAGACAGACAGACAGCGAGACTGAGAACAAGCAGAGAGAGAGAGAGAGACACACACACACACACACACACACACACACACACACACACACACACACAGAGAGAGAGAGAGAGAGAGAGAGAGAGAGTTAGTTAGTTAGTTAGTTAGTTAGTTAGTTGGGGCTTAACGCCGCGCACACTCAGAGAGACAGAGACAGGGACAGATACACATCCACAGAGAGAGAGAGAGAGAGAGAGAGAGACAAAGAGAGAGAGAGACAGAGACTGGGAGAAGGAGCAAAAATAGCTGTTTTCCTGGTGCATTGGCCCGAGGACGTGGGCCCATGATAAATGTGGTTGGCGGTCGCGTGTTCGCCGCTCAAAACAGACAAGAGGTGAAATTAATGTGCGCGTAGGACATGGCGTCTTTACACGATAATCCTATGTATAATTGGACGAAATAAACGTGCGACTTACTGTCAGCTTGGCTTAATGTTTAATCGCGTTAGCGTTTGTGTCAAAGTATATGTGTTAGTGGTGTGTGTATGTGTGTGTGTGTGTGTGTGTGTGTGTGTGTGTGTGTGAGAGAGAGAGAGAGAGAGGGGGGGAGTTTGGGAGTTTAACGTCCTTTTCTATCACTTATGGGTGTTATCAAAGCCTGCGCAACGAGAAACTGGCCAGCACTTATATCTGAAAAACGCAAAGAGAGAGAGAGAGAGAGAGAGAGAGAGAGAGAGAGAGAGAAAGAGAGAGAGAGAGAGAGAGGTGGTGGTGGTGGTGGTGGTGGGGGCGGGGGCTGAAATTGAAATAACTTTATTTGAAAACGGTGGAAGTTAGAGAAAGGAAATGAAATAAAATAACTTTTACTTGCAAGCGGTAAAAGCTGGCGGTCTGCAGGCCAATTTTCAAACTTACAGTTTCTAGCTGTTATCAAGTCAAGTCAGGTCAAAGTCAAAGTTTATATCAAAACCCCGTTGGGGGTACATGAAACGAGAAATTAACATAATACACCAAGCTCACCACACCGGCCACCACTGATACATCGTGATCACTCGCACACAAGTTTTACAGGACTCAGGCATACATACATACATACACACATACATACACGCATACATACATACATAGGCATACATACATACACACATACATACATACATACATACATACATACATACATACATACATACATACACACATACATACATACATACATAGGCATACATACATACATACATACATACATACATACATACATACATACATACACTCATACATACATACATACATACATACATACATACATACATATACATACATAGGCATACATACATACATGCATGCATGCATACATACATACATACATACATACATACATACATACATACATACATACATACTACGTATAAATATACAAATATATCCCTTCGTAACAATTGTAACAACAACTGCGTCGCACGAGATTTTTGCCCCGGAGTAAACACAGAACACATAGCGCGTCTAGTGTTTGAGAAAGGAAAACCAAACCCGCTACAATACGCCGCTCCTGAAAGAACGGCATTTGGCTGCCCGTCATGTTACACCGGTAAAACCACATACACAAAATAATACAATGATCATTGACAACATTCGCATTGTACGACACAGACATTGCCTGTAACATCAAAGTTTGTTTTGTGTGTTACTGCTGTTGCAAATGACAAGCGACAAAAGCAAAAAAAGAATTTAGCCAGATACTTGAATAAGCTCCGCAACGTAAATCTGTCCAGCCTTCATCAGGTCCATTGCAAACTAAACAGGATGCATTCGGTTGGCAGCAAGGATCTTTGTTATTATGTGTTCTGTCATTGTTAACCGGCCAGTCGGAATTGTGTGTGTACGAGCCATGTTGTAACTGATACACCTAACACACAGGTGAGAAGAAAAAAAAAAAAACGAAAAAAGGCGCATAGCACACAATACGAATTGCCACGATTAACCATGGAGTGTTGCAAAGCGAACAAAGAAAAATGGAACATGAAAACATCAAAAGAGTAGACACAGATGTGACGTAATAAAACAAATATGCTGTGCGAAAACTGACAGCTTTTTTTTTTTTTTTTTTTCATGTACAGTGGATGTTAACGGCCGCTGTCACATATAGGTGCAGAGAATAAAGACCAATAAGAGTTTATCTTCCATATTCACGTCGGATTTTATTTTGAGGGGGCGCAATAATACATTCAACGATGTGGTAATTTTGAGACAAGGATCACGATGATAATGATGCTGACGACAAGGATGATGATGTGAATGGTAAAGACTACGACGGAGACGATAATGATGCTGACGATGACTACAACGCCAATGATAATCATGCAACGATGACGCCGAAGAAGAAAACAATGAAGGAGAAAATCAATAAGAACAGGGTGGTGTGTGTATGGGAGTTGAACGCCCTTTTGTACCACGTATGGGTGATATCAAATACGGAGCAACGAGAAAAAGGCCAGCACGAATATTTGGCTCCAACCAGGATTCGAACACGTCACATAGGGTTCGGTTTAAAAATCTCTGAAAACACGGAGCACGGAGAAAAGGCCAGCACAAATATTTCGTGTTGGCCCCAACCGGGATACGAACTGACGACCCGAGCACTGAAAGTCCAGCGCTCTATCATCCATATATCCCGGCTCCGCATATAATAATAATAATAATAATAAAGCCCCCATGAAACTGCAGTAAACCTTACTACAAGGATTCGTTAAAGAAATATACACTTGACATTATATTAATAATAATAATAAATGGTATTTGTTGAACGCATTTCTGTAGAATAAAACTCCATGCGCCAATCACTCACCGACACTCACACACATTTTACAAACGGTGGACACGCATACACTGGTGAAACAGACTAGCCACTGACACAGGAAATTACTGGAAGGCTTTAACAAAAGAGGAACGTTTTAAGATTGCTCTCGAAAACTTCCAACTTATCTGTGTACTCAATGAAAACGGATGGAGAATTCAATTTTGATGGGCGATGCGAGACCGACTCTTTGATCGAAGTGTCCCATCATGAGTAAGTTAAACCTTATTTCAAGAAGTCCTCATCATTTTCCATTCAAGGGTAGTTCCCATCCTTAACACTGCACAGCGTTGCAGGCGTAATAAGGCAATCTGCGTGTGGGGTCAAATTTGGTGTTTTATTTGAAGGACTACGGTTCGAGAGTATGCTAGTTTGTAGTGATTGTTGTTGTCACGAAAAAGCGTGATCTTCGTGATTCTTGTGTTTGTAGGGCAGGGTGCATGCCAGGGGATTGCAACAGGAGGCAAACTGCCAGTAAAGCTGGTACTTTCTGTGCACATGGCAAGCAGAGGTGACGCGAGTGGATTAGAGTGAAGTAGCCTTCTGGCCTGAACAGAAAGTAGATTCGCGTTTCTCCAGTGAAGTCTGAGCGGAAAGCAAACATTCAGTTCAGAGTTTATTCAACTCCTGCTGAGCGACATATGGCGTCGGAACAAAAGTGATATCGGAAAAGTGATATGATTAAAAGTCATAAGGAATACGGGTAGCAATAATTACTGTATGTGAGACCCTCTTTCAACCGGACGAGTCATAATAATAGTGATAATAACCGCGTGTTGTGTTATGTAGGCGCTTTACCCGATTGACGTACAATGATATAGCCCCGACGCCTGTAACCATGCCCACTGACTAAAACGAATCCTCAAAGGCAACCGCACGCTTTTTTTTTTTTTTTTTTTGCTTTTTTTAGCTTCTGATCTCTCCAGTGGCTGTGCCATTCCCTCAATGCATGTGGGACATTACAAAAAAAAAAAAAAAAAAAATGCCCTGACCAGTATTAGAACCTTGGTTATAGCGGCCATAACGCGAGGTCCTAACCACTAGACTATCAGACACATAGTAAAACAAGCTAACTCACAGATGTGGGTTGGTTTGTCGCAGTACACGTGTCTCGTTCGCGTACTTTGATTAGCCAGCATGATCTGTCAATCAGGAACTGGCTACACGTCTGTTTACTTGAACTGGATCAAAAGCGCCGGGAACTGAAGCCAGCACGCACACTTACGTGAATCACACGCATTCTCTCACACACTGGACATGAATGAATTACAATCACGTGATGCAAAGGGTCAACTCAGCAACTTAAGTTTCGGAATTTAGAAATCCATTTACTTTCACATTTTGTGGACTAAACATTTCCAAACCAGAGGGGGAGGAAGCCGGAGTACCCGAAGAGAGCCCCTGACGATCGACC
>JACVVK020000360.1:617500-680000 GCA_018292915.2 Batillaria attramentaria
ATGTTTAGTTTGTTTTAAAATAATCTTTTACAATTTATTTTTGTCCTGCAACTCTTGTTTATCAATTGATGTATCGGTAAGAAAACATTACAACAGTTGTACATAGTGCTGTACTGCTCACACCGTAATCAGGGAGCAAAATTAATGGTGGCGTTCTAAAACATACCTGGAGCCATTACTCTTGACTACTTAGTTTTGTTGTTGTACTTTGTTGTTGTACTTGTTGCTGTTGTGTTGTTGTTGTGTTGTTGTGCTTGTTGTTGTTTTCGTGAACAAAATGGCATCTGGTGTTCGGCTAGAAACAGAACTGCGTGCGCCATTTCAGTTTGCTACACAAATAATTTATTAATTTTTAATTTTATTTTTGTTTACTCCGTTTACTGCCATATTTTCTGTGGTGTATTTAGTATGTCTGTTCAAGCATGTTTTCTTTCCTGTTAGTTCGTTTGTTTCTATTATTTTGTTTACAAGACTGTTTTCCGCGTACCGTACCCCTCCTTTCATTCTTTGCCCGATTTCTTTTCTCAATTTTGTGTTGGTTTTATTAAACAGATTTATTTCGCTGCGTATTGTGGAGACTGATACAAGGAGACAGTTTTGAGCATCAGCAACATAAACTTATAATATGCTCATTCTATTTTGGATTTTGAAAACAACAACAACAACAAATCTATGCTTTTAGTCACCATTACATAACAAAGCAGGCGATCGCGAAAGCGATAATATCGAGGGTAGAACGAACTATCTCAATTCTTTCTATCTGTATCGATAGTGCCCACTGGTAGGGAACCTTTGATTATATACATGTACCCACTTCTGTGATTATAAAAATAATAGTTAATTTACGCGTGTACTGCTTTACCACAGCCGCGAATTAGTCTTTGTGGCTTGCGCGGATTTAAGCCCTAAAAACTCACTCACTCACTCACTCACCCTGTACTGCTTTACCCAGCTTCACCGCTCAAAGCGCCAGGAATTGATTCCAGCTTACATGTTCGCGTGAATCACACGCATTTTCTCACACACAGCGGATATGAACACATTACAATCACGTGCTATAAAGAGTCGTAATTATACACAAACAGACACATCTAGACGTCTGTTTCAGACGAAACAAAAAGAAGAAAGAAAGAAAATAAATTACTCGCGTAAAAGAGCCCGATCTGGGGGGAAATGAAACACGGTAGCACTTAGGACGACAAACGCATTGATCTGTACAGGAAATACGCCATTTGAAATCAGCCATGCAACAATGGAATATAAATACCCCCTCGCGCAGCAGGTGGTGTTGAATAGGAAGAAAGAAATGCTGCGCTTTAGTGTGGCCCCCACACAGTGAATATTACGCTCTGTTTAAAGAATTGGAGAAACGTATTGACTCGGACTATATGAGAATTACGTGACAATTACCTGTTGTGTAAGGGAGTATTTCTATGAGTGTGTTGTAACACTTCTCGTGGCGGATTAGATAAAATAAAAATTGTAGTCCCTGTTACGTCAAACTTTGAGAATAAGCCTGATTCTCTCCCTTTTTCTCCGGCTGCTCTCTCTCTCTCTCTCTCTCTCTCTCTCTGTGTGTGTGTGTGTGTGTGTGTGTGTGTGTGTGTGTGTGTGTGTGTGTGTGTGTGTGTGTGTGTGTGTGTGTGTGTGTGTGTTAGAGAGAGAGAGAGAGAGAGAGAGAGAGAGAGAGAGAGAGAGAGAGAGAGAGAGAGAGAGCAGAAATTGCTACACAAAAGCGACACTGCTGTAACACCACATTTACTTAACTTCGAGCACTTAACGGGCGCACAGGTGTACACGGAAAAGTTGCGATGAAATCTGCAAAATCTGTGCATTTTATGCACAGAAATATGATGAAAAAATACGCTACTGTATTTTGAAACAGAATGAATCCAATTCCCGGCATTTCAAAACAACAGATGTTCTACGCACCACATAGAATGCATCTGATGATGCAAAATGACAACAACACGCACGGCAAACAGATCAACAGAATTTTAATTTGTCACTCTTTAAATTTATTTTATCATGGTGTAATGAAGGTTCCTGGTGGCCTCTACGTATTTGATGAAACAAAATAAAACGCATTAATGTCTTCTGTTTATTGTAATTCGCTTTTGGCATTGCTCAGTCCTTGCACTCTAGATGTGAACAATTTAAACTATGATCTGTTTCTAATCAGTTCAATGCAGTGCAATGTTCGGGATTTTACAACTCGTGCTGCACGTTTTAGCTTTTAGTTACATGTTACCTCCTTGACAGAGTGTAGCGCATCCCAGTGGAGATTTTTTTTCGTTGTTGTGAGTACACATAGACGACCCCCCCCCCCCCCACACACACACACACACCACCCCACACCGCCCTCCTCTCTCTCTCTCTCTGATTTCTTTTGATTTGTTTATCATGTGTACTTTTCTCTTCTTCATTTCCTTTAGATAGTTAATACTTTTGTCTTTTTTTCTCTTCCCCCCCCCCCTTGTTTTGATGTTGTCTTTTTCTGTCTTTTTTTTTAAATACCCCTTAACGTAGAACAACAGGACAGCTTGTAAGACAGGCAGCAATGCCTAAATGCTCTATCCTGAATTAAAAAAAAAACCCTTCATCATCATCATCATCATCATCATCATCCTCTGTCTCTCTCTCTCTCCCCTCCCCCCATATAGTTTTAATCTATCATAATTACTGACCAGTTTAGCCTGCCATTGCAATACTGTCAATATGTACTTGTTCCCCCCTGAGCATTATCATAAGCGGTGCTTGTTCATGCTCACTGATTGTTTACATGTACGAATTGTATTGCAATAAACCTGTTAACACCAATTCATCAATTAAACCAAGCATAAGTAATGTTTTAATGATTTTGGAAGTGCTGGGCTGGGCTGCAAAGTGATTTGACTCGTGCACAAAAGTACACAGACTGCGTGCTTGTGCGAAGCAGCCGCTTGGAATGCCGATGTCAGCTCTCAAATCAAAGAAATGCAGGTAGGGACGTGGTATGAATAATTTTCCCAACTCGGTGCCCCCGATTACGGACAATACACCACACGAGTTTGTTGATTTCGACCGAAAAAAACTGCTCGTTAAAACTCGCAGTTTGTCGGTCGAAATCAACAAACTCGTGTGGTGTCTCCCGTAATCGGGGGCACCTCATTGTGAAAACTCTCTCTCTCTCTCTCTCTCTTTCTAAATACATACACACAAACAATTTCAGCTATATTTGATGTACAGTTTGCAGATTTTCTCAGGGTTAGAGAGAGAGAGAGAGAGAGAGAGAGAGAGAGAGAGAGAGCATTACTATTGACGTAAGGTATTGACGTCATTTATGTTTTATTTTGTATCTTGTATTCCCCTGATGAAGGGCCCGATAATGGCCCGAAAATTTGGGTAACATACTTTGTTTCGCTTTCCAAGAATAACAGTTGATCACCGGTTCTAATGAGTTTCTTTTTTTAATCGTTCTATATCGTTATATATATTAATAATGATAATTAAACCAACCAACCAACAAGTGAAAAGAGTAACACGTATAATGGTACGATGATTTCATTTCTCGTCTCTATAGAAAACAAAATATGGCACACAAGATTCCATTGCGATAGAAAAGCTTATCCAATTTCTGGTTCTGCAAACAGCTCCGCTTGTGAATAATAGTAATAGTGTATTGTGTCGGCGTTTTATCCATTTTCTAGGCTCAAAGCGCCGCCAACTTAACCTAATACGCACAACCACGTGAATCACACGCATTCTCTCACACACTGCACACAAAAACATTACAATCACATCGTGCAAAGGGCCAGCTCAGCTATTTAAGTTTGGGAACTTAAGATTACATTTATTTTTGAATTTTTATGGGTTGGATAAATCCAGAACAGATGGAGAAAAAGCCGGGATATCGGGCGAGAATCCCCAACGTTCAGCCCGAATGAATGACGCCACAGACTAGAAAGACAAATTCGACGCCCTGAGTGGGATTCGAACCTTACATTTTCGCATTGGCGGCTAAGTATTGGTCACTTGACTACCGACCGCCCCGAACCGATAAATCGGAGAAAACAAACAAACAAACAAACAAACAACAACAACAACGAAGAATGATTTATTACCATCTGTCTCTGTACTCTTTTGATGTTTTCATATTCCATTTTTCGTTTGTTCGATTATCACGTTAATCGTGGCAATTCGCATTGTGTGTTATGCGTTGTATTTTTTGTTTTAGGGTGTTTTGTTTGTTTGTTTGTTTTGTGTTTTGTAGTTGTTGTTGTTGTTTTTCCCCACCTGTGTGTTCGGTGTATCAGTTACAACATGGGTCGTACACGACACAATTCTGATTGGTCGGGTAACAATAACACAACACATAATAACAAAGATCCTTGCTGTCAACCGAATACATCCTGTAGTGTTGCAATGGACCTGATGAAGGCTTGACAGTTTTATGTTGCAGAGCTTATTCAAGTATCTAGCTAAATTCCTTCGCTTTGTCGCATGTGCCATTCGCAACAGCAGTAACACACAAAACGAACTTCGAAATAACAGGCAATGTATGTGTTGGGCATTGATCATACACATATTCATTTTCGAACTTTCGTTTGATTTTTTTTTTTTTTTTTTTTTTAGCAAAGCGGGCACAATATTGTATCCTGTCATTTCCACGCCGTCGTGGTCATTGTCTGGAAACTCTTCAAACGATGCGGACATGGGTCATGCGACTGCAACTGCCGTCTATTTCACTCGCCCCTTTTTCGTTTCTGTCTTGTTTCACGATTGTATAGTTCGGTAAACTCCACACCCTTTTGTCGTAACTTTTTATCAGGAAGTTTGCCGAAAAATGTGACAACAAATTTTGGGGGCGGAAAATGGAGAGATCCAGGCTGGAATTAATGCCCTATACCTTTTGGGTCAGCCAGAACATTGGGGGGGGGGGGGGGGTCTCTATCTATAGTCCTGCGTGTCAATAGTCCCACGTGCCGATAGACCTACCCCGGTCGATAGTGCTACGTGTCGATATCGAATGATATCGAATGAAATTTTACACATGTTGTGTCGATAGTCCGATATTTCAATAGTCCTACGTGTCGATATCGAATGATATCAAATGAAATTTTACACATTTTGTGTCGATAGTCCGATATTTCAATAGTCCCAAGCTAGATGGGGAGCCGGGGTGGCCGAATGGTAGAGCGTTGGACTCTCAATGCTCGGGTCGTGAGTTCGAATCCCGCCGGCTGTGGCCAAATATTTGTGCTGGCCTTTTTTCTCGTTGCCCCGTCTTTGATATCACCCTTATGTGGTGGAAAAGGACGTTAAACCCCAAAACACCCACCCACCCCAAGCTAGATAGTCCTACGCTTACTCAAAGTCTCGCCAGTCCTACAAAGTAGTCCTACGTATCGATAGTCCTATTGAAAAAATCTAAAGGAGCATATGACCATCGACACGTAGGACCAATGAAACGTAGGACTGACGAGATTTCGATTAAGTGTAGGCCAATCGACCGAAAGACTATCGAGAATTCGGACTATCGGCGTAGGACGATGGACACGTAGGACAAGCAACACGCATCCGGACATGTGGTGTGTCCTTCTGTAGTTTCCGTGGACGTTAAGCCCTAGAAAAGGCTCAAACAGCCAGTGTACTCTAGACTATCAATACAAAAAAAAAATGCTTATTGACTGGTGGGAATGGTGAACAAATATCTCCATCTGTTTTAAGTTTCGTCGAAGTTCTTTTTATTAGCAGACAAAAAGTGATTATGCGAGGAGTGTCTTACGAAAACCACACGTTTGCGTCATTGAAACTACGACAAAAATTAATATCACACCTATTGTCAGTTGTTCGATTATACGAACACCACAACGAGAGTAGAAATCTTCTACCGTTTCAACATAAAAATCTTTTTATGTTCAAACGGTAGAAGTGTGAAAGCCTTTGTCGGGACTGTCAAGCGGCCACCATAAACACACTGTAAAGAAACCGACTGTACCCACCAATCGATGCCTGCCACGGTATAAACCAATCAAAAGTCAAACGAAACCTTCTTCTCCAATTTAGTGTACGAAAATGGTTGTCGCCCATGTCAGGTAGTGAAATTAAGAAGCTAAATCGTCGCACAGATTTTGACAGTTCAAAGCATTTTGGTACACTGGTCCTGTCTGCACCAGAAGTTTCGCTCAGATTTTGACGGCATTTCATTGGTTGCAACAGAATACTTGCTAAGATTTTTAACACCACAACTAGTCGTACTGTCTGAACTAAAAAACTAAAAACTTTTTGATCACTCCAGCTAACACCTGAACCAGAATCTTCCCTCAGGTTTTGACGGCATTAATTTTCATTGGTTGCATCAGAATATTTGCTAACATTTTAACACCACAACTAGTTGTACTGTCGGCACTAAAAAAAAAAAGAAGATAACTCCAGCTATTTCCATTCCTAACACCGAACACCTGCACCAGAATCTTCGCTGAGAATTTGACGGCATTTCATTGGTTGCATCAAAATAGGGTGCTAAGATTTTAACTAGTCGTACTGTCTGCACTAAAGTTTTGGGGGGTAACTCCAGCTATTTCGAGTCCTAACACCTAACACCTACACCATAGAGAATCTTCGCGCAGAGTTTGACGGCATTTCACTGGTTGCATCAGAATATTTGCTAAGATTTTTAACACCACCACTAGTAGGCCTGTCTGTGCTGTCTTTTTCATAGCTCCAGCTCTTTCCAATTCTAACACCTAACATGCATTCGTGGAACACTTCTGAACACGTGACAAAAGATGAAAACCCCTTCAGGTACGCAAGTCACGTGGTTTCCAGAGCCACCATACAAATACAATGGGAAAGAAAAAAAAACTGAACAGAGAGAGAGAGAGAGAGAGAGAGAACCGTATTTTAACTGTTCAGAGCACCATAACGCTGCGACATATAACACAAACCCAAAACGACCATTAAGAGTGCATACGACAAACCTAAACCGGAGAGATTTCACATCTGAATTTTTTTACACAGAATATCCATCAGCATTACCACTCAGATCAGGTGCTCACTATTCACAAAGAAATGCTCAGAGTATTACATCACTGGCATCACCGATCGCGCAGTAAGTACCCATCAGCAGCATGAACTAGTCACAGAATAAATCACTCACCGGTACGTCACCACTGACATCACCAGTCAAGGAATAACTGCTCACAATTAGCATAAGCCAGTCACAGAATAATTGCTCACCTGTATGTCTCAACAGGCATCACCAGTCACGGAATAAGTGCTCATCAGTAGCAGGAACCAGTCACGGAATAACTGCTCACCGGTACGTCACCACTGGCGTCACCAGTCACGGAATAACTGCTCACCATTAGCATAAGCCAGTCACAGACTAATTGCTCACCGGTATGTCAACACTAAAATCACCAGTCACGGAATAAGTGTTCATCAGTGTTGCAGAAACCACTCACGGACTAACTGCTGTGTAGTTGCCCGTACAAGCCACGGAATTACTGCGCCACAAATTTATATCCGTCACACAAAACTGGCGCCAAAATCCACCACCACACAGCCACTGAACCAACACCCCACCCATCCATCCACTGGATCCAGCAGCAGCAAGCTCACGTTCACAGTGATGTAGATGGTTACAGCCTTGCACGTGACATGCCCCTAGTGTAACTCTCGGCTGAAGTCAGCCCGTGGTTGTGTCTCCATAGTTCCGATTGCTATGCTAATCGGGTCTCTTTCAGTGCCGCTGATTGACAGTCATAAACCCGCCGCCATCCAGCCGCCGTCACGCCTCGTTGGTCAGAGGGTCTGGCCGCTCTTGGCAGGGGGTCGGTTTAAGGAGGTCCGGAAGGGGAGAGAAGGACTGTGGATTAGAGGATAGGGAATGATCCCCCTTCCCAGCGGGTCGTCTTCACGGGGATTTTCGCCGAACGGTGCGAACAGGGACCGGCCTCTCTCAAGGTAGTTGTGAGGGGAGAGACTGTGAAATTTTCCGCTTGGAAACGCTGAAATCTCTGCATATATACCGATTGCGGATGGTGTGGTACAGACGCCGAAATTTCTACGGGCTGTCCGAAATTTGATTTCATCGCGGACTGCAAACCGATTCAGCGCATCGAGGCCCCGGCCACGCCTCCTGATACAATCGTCATGCATTTTGGCTCATATCTTAGTAACTACAACCCGAAAAAGACTTTCTTAAAAACTATAACTTCATAATGTTTATGTTAATGTAATCTGCCAAAATCGATCTGTTAGGTTGGAGCAGTTAACACACGTCCCGTTAACTCAATTCTTACCAAGTAAGTTCAGGGTTGTGAACCGGTGGCCTCACTTAAAAAAAACAAAAATCATAAATAATTTCTTTCAATTCAAATCAATTCAATTCAATAAATCTTTATTATCCCCTTAGGAGAAATTGGGTTGTGGTGATCATAAAAACAGACAGACAGTACATTAAAAACACTCAAACAAAAAGATCAATAAGCAAACCACAGAAAAATATAAAATTAGATATAACACATTAAATCCCACCTTAAAATATTCCTTTCTGCATGGATTTAAATTTGGCTCAGTGGGAGTTTTGCGTTTTAGTTATACTCGTGCTTGCTGCAGTAAGAGCCGTTGTAAGGAACCGTTAATCTTGTCTGATTTTCTCATACAGTACCCAAGCGAAAAACAGTCAAAAACGCGAGATTCTCGTGCAGGGTACGAAATGTGTTAATTCTAAAATTGCTGACAACTTGATTCAAAATGGTGAAATACACACACTCCTTTTTAAAACTGGTTTTTAATGTTGATTTAAAAAAAAAAAGTTTTACAGTACATTTTCTTCACATCGTAAAATGGCGTGACTGTAAGACTATGGGTGAAATCGGGGAGCCGGGGTGGTCGAATGGTAGAGCGTTGGACTTCTAATGCCCGGGTCGTGAGTTCGATCCCGGCTTGGGCCAAATATTTGTGCTGGCTTTTTCATCGTTGCCCCGTCTTTGATATCACCCTATGTGGTGGAAAAGGACGTTAAACTCCCAAACAGCCACCCACCTACCCCCTATGGATGAAATTAACACCCTCTTCTATCTATGCATTACATCTGCTCACACCCTCATAAGGCGTGTACTCGAATATCGCTCGACGATATGGCTACACAAAGACATCTCATCGACAAAACAATTAAATTTGTGTAACACTTCGTTTCCACCGCCACCATGACGCTCACCCACCGTGAAAGAGAGGCAAATGGGAGGAAAAGGAAGCAGTAAAACGGAAGAGTGAATGAGGCGCGTAGCTCAAGCAAGCACATGGCGCCACCTAATATTTTACTGAACTCCTGCCTGTAGCTAGGTCGACTGCACCGTAGTACACAGCTAGATTCCGTTAGAAATTCGGCTTTTGTGTTGTTGTTGTTTGTTTGTTTTGTTTTGAGATGAAATTATGACATGCTAAATAGAAAATCCAGTGAAAGCAACCTGTCAACAGCGGTTCACGAATTACTATAGATAGATAGATAGATAGATAGATAGATATATAGATAGATAGCAACTTTATTTGTCTTCGAGAATAATGAGTCTTGAGGGTCAACAAAATGCTTTTGATGACCGGGGGCGGTCGGTGGTCTAGTGGTTAAGAGACTTGTCACCAATGCGAGAGGTGAGGGGTTCGAGCCCCACTCGGGGCAAAGAATTTTTCCTTCTCGTATGTGGCACCGTTCATTCGGGCCGATCGTCGGGGGTTCTCTCCGGGTACTCCGGCTTCCTCCCCCTCTGCTTTGGAAATGTTCAGCCCACCAAGTTTGAAAAATAAATGCATATCTAAATTCCGAAATTTAAATAGCTGAGCTGACCCTTCGCACCACGTGATTGTAATACGTTTATGTCCTGTGTGTGAGAGAATGCGTGTGATTCACGTGAGCGTGCGTGTTGGGTTTAGCTCGCGGCGCTTTGAGCCAAAATATTTGGGATAAAGCGCCTTATTAATGCGATTATTGTTATTATTGTTATTATTATTTGTTATTGATGAGGGAAAAAAGGATAAAAATGGAAGAGACAATAAGAATACATGGCATAATCAAACGGGACAGCATTATTTTTATGTACATTCACAAACACAACCTGCCTCCATCACATCCACACTACCAATAGCATCTTTTCTTTGTTTATATTATTTCCCCTTTGTGGTTGCTTCCAGCGAGGGAAGCGAATCGCCGTGGTGCGGCGCCACCCACCCACATTTTCGATTATATACATATATTAAATTAAAATTAAATTAAAAATCAGTATCACATTTCAAAGCTGGGATTGGGGTCGATTTATGACGGCTGTCCAGTCATAAACGATAATCAGTTTTAACAATACGCCTGTATTCCAGGATAAGTTAACTCGGCAACGGGTGGTCAGTACTGGCGCAATAGGAAACGCGTTCGACTTCAACAAGTGCTGAAATTATTTTGAAAGTGGCACACACCTGAGTTTACAGATACCCGTCCATACCCGTCAAACAGGCGAATCAACATTTTGGGTATTTTTGGGTGCGGTATTCTTCCTCCTACATCCGTCTTCTCCGTATTCCCATCCGTCGGAAAAAGTTTCAAGGCCAGCGTGCTTTTTCATACATTGGTCCTGTAATCTGGAACGGCCTCCCCTCTCACATCCGCCATGCTCAGTCGTTAGTAGTCTGTGAGTCCCACCTTAAACCATGTTTTCTCCATGCAGTAGAACCAACCCCCCATGCCCCTCCCCTCCCTGCTCTCCATCTCTGCATACCACCTGCAAAAAATCAGTGTGTGTGTGTGTGTGTGTGTGTGTGTGTGTGTGTGTGTGTGTGTGTGTGTGTGTGTGTGTGTGTGTGTGTGTGATACGTTTATGTTTTTTGTGTTATGTGTAGTTTAAGTACGCGCCCTCAGCTCTTGTCAGATGGGGCGCCACAAATACCCTTTATTATTATTATTATTATTATTATTGCAACGGAAAGGCACATCTATTCGACAGCTATCTGCCTCATTTTGTGCATGCTATCTCTCTATTCAATGCTCTTTTCAAAAGATAGTCATGTTTACGCTGAAACCTGTGTGTCGTGTTCGAATCTCTGCCGGCTGGGGCCAAATATTTCTGCTGGCCTTTTTCTCGTTGCCCCGTCTTTGATATCACCCATACGTTGTGGAAGAGGACGTTAAACTCCCAAACACCCACCCACCCTGTCTGTCGTTTTGGAAATTCGAATGTTTAAAGACAAAACCCCATAGTAGCTTTCACAGCTTTTTGGAGTGACTCGTATACTGATTATATCAGTACACTCACAGGATGACAATCATTCTGTCCAACCATCAAACATGACGAAAGGGGTCGCGCGGTCCACGTGGTTGCCAGGGGCGTGTAGCGTTTCCTGGTTGTGCCGCTGGCTTGAACGTTACCGGGCCCAGGGGCTGGCGATGACAAACGTTATGGGAACGTAATGACTTACTGTTACACTATCGTGTGTTATTTCCTGTTGCTGGCCTACTGTATTGAGTATGCGCACTTAGTTACCACAGGGACATACTTTGTCTATATGCGTCTCTCGTTACCATAAAAAATAATGCCAGTGAAATGTGCTGTCATGAAGTACAGCTGTGTGCATGTCTGATGCACATAGCTAATGCAGTCTTGTCTGTAGTACGATGTGCTGGCACTTTCTGACTGTAAGGAAATACGTTGAAGACTGAGATAAACTGAATACCGCAAACTGCAAAAGAACTGTCTTGTATTTCACAGAAACGCTTGCATATTTGAGATAAGTAGGTTATGCAGCCCCTGTGTGCATGTCTGGTATACCTAGCTAATGCAGTCTGTCACTGACCCACATTCACCTTTCAGCAATATGAATAACGTTCTCTTATCTGTGTATGATAACTCATCGTCATTTTTGCCCACTTCTATAGAAATTATGACATTATTTCCGCTTACGATTATGTTCTTATGTTATGCATAGGTGCGTGCGAATAATTCATGCGTGATGTTGTTTGTGTATGGGTGATGGGGTATGATGTGTGTGTGTGTGTGTGTGTGTGTGTGTGTGTGTGTGTGTGTGTGTGTGTGTGTGTGTGCTGTCCTTTTTTTTTTTTTTTTTTCTTCTTCTTTTTAATTTTTCAGTAGTATTAGCTCATGTAGTGTAGCAACGGCAAGTTTTAAAATTGGTATGAATATGCCTGTAACTTCTACCGTTGTAAAATAAAGGTTCTTGTTCTTGTTCTTGTAGTACGCTGTGCTGGCACATTCTGACTATGCGAAAATACATTGAAGACCGAGAAACTGAATACCGCAAAATGAAAAGAACTGTGTTGTATTACACAGAAAGGCTTACATATTTGATATAAGTAGGTGATGCAGACCCTCTTCAATAAGTTTGGTACAGCGTTGGACTTTCGTTGGCTCGGGTTGTGAGTTCGAATCCCGGCTGGGGCCAAATATTTGTGCTGGCCTGTTTCTCGTTGCTCCGTCTTTGATATCACCCATACGTGGTGAAAAAGGACGTTAACCCCCCCCCCCCTTCAATAAGTTACACTTGCACTGACATTCCGACATATGGAAATTCGTTTTAACATACCACTGCCGCTAAATGACAGGAATTGTTGTATTACAGAGAAACATATGCATATTATATACGTATATATAATATACGTATCGCAGACTGCGATTATTTGATGAAAAACTTCTCAAAGTTCCTCTGCGTAATACGAGAACTATTGGTGAACGCGCGTTAAGCTACCTCGCCCCGACAATCTGGAACTCGCTGCCTTCTGCCCTCGGTGATGCCCCGACACTGTCAGCCTTTAAATCACAACTCAGAACTCATACCTGTTCCGTCAGGCCTTTCCATAGATAACTGGGACCCTCTGTCCATGTTCATGTGTGTGTGTGTGTGTGTGTGTGTGTGTGTGCGTGCGTGCGTGTGTGGGTGTGTGCGTGCGTGTGTGTGTGGTGTGTGTGTGTGTGGGGAGGGGGGGGGGTGCGTTCTGAGTCTGTCCTTTAGAGACGGGTGCCTTATAAGTATGATGTATGTATGTATGTATTATAATTATTATTCCTGCAGATAACTACTGGAGTCTGCACATTTTGACATATAGGCATGTGTTGTAGATATAGAAAGCTAGGTACAGGTCACCTACAATGCAAAAAAGTATTTCTGTGTCGCATACAAACGTGTGCATACTTCAATTGTAATCTTTCTGTAAAGCTTTGTGGTTGCACATTTTGACATACAGACGTGTTGTAGATAGAGAAAGTCACGTACAAGTCACCTACAATGGAAAGAAACATATCTGTGTCGCATACAAGGGAGTGAGGAGTGAGTTTTTGAGGCTTAACGCCGCGCAAGCCACAAAGACTAATTCGCGGCTAAGTGTGTCTGCACTACGTGAAAAGAAAAAAAAAACCAAAAGTGTAACGTTGGGCAACTGATGCAAACTAATCTGCGGGGCAGTATAAACCTAGGATATGCAGGAGACGCTGCACATTCATGCTAATTTATCGAACTCCCGATTACAAAAAGCGTAGAAAACAAATAACAATTACAACTAGGTAAAACAAAGATAAATACTAAGCGCATATACAGCAAATATTGCAACTTATCATCTCCTAGGCGCAATAAACTGTCGCATACAAACGCATATTTCATATAGGTATCAACTGTAATTTTTCTGTTATGCGTTATGTACATTCTGACACACAAATAATCGAGATGGATACTTACAAGTCACGATAAAATACACGGGAATCATGATGCACGTTGCATTCAAGCGTGTGCAAATTTGATATAGATTTGTGCTATTTTTCGTGGAAACGTGTGCAAATTTGATGCAGGTAACTGACATGGATACCCTTAATGTGTTCTACTGGCACCATCCGACATACAGAAATATGTTTAGATTGAGAAAGATACACACAAATTAGCATAAAATGGAAGGAAATAGCGTTGTATTACATACAAACGTGTGCAAATTTGATATATGCAGCTGGCCTGGTGATCTTTCATGCGTTATTGTTGTATATTCCGATATATGGAAACACGACGCAGACAGAGAAAGATAAATACAAGTTACCATAAAATGCAAGGAAATAGTGCTGTATTACATAGAAACGTGTGCAAATTCGCTGACATAGTAATCTTCAATGCGTTACAGATGTATTCCAACATACGATGTAGATAATGAACGATAAATACAAGTCGCCATAAAATGCAAAGAAATAGTGTTGTGTACATAGAAACGTGTGCAAATTTGATATATGCAGCTGACATAGTAATCTTCAATGCGTTATAGATGTATATATTCCGACATACGAAAATACGATGCAGAAAGAGTACAGTAAATACAAGTTACCATAAAATGCAAAAAAAAAAAAAAAAAAAAAAAAGTGTTGTGTACATAGAAACGTGTGCAGATTTGATATACTGCTATACTCCTAACACTATCACTTATCGAAAAGAAAGTTCCACTATATCAACATTTATGGAAGAATCGAGAAAATTGTTACTGAACGAGACGTAAGTCGAGAGGATTGGATAGATACCCCACATCCTACAAACCTGCCCACACCTCGAGCAGCTTCGCAGTGAAATCTGGCCCATCGACACCAGCCTTCACGACAAACTCTGGGGGAACAGCGACGACCTACGAAACACGGAGCAGTTCATCGCCATGTCGGGATTGCGAATTTGACGGCCAGATGGAACGCAGAAGAAGAAGAGGATGGGGTTGGTGTTTGGGGGTTTAACGTCCTTTTCCACCACATAGGGTGATATCAAAGACGGGGCAACGATGAAAAAGCCAGCACAAATATTTGGCCCCAGCCGGGATCGAACTCACGACCCGAGCATTAGAAGTCCAACGCTCTACCATTCGACCACCCCGGCTCCCAAGAAGAAGAAGGATAGACACCTACACCCTTGTAGCATATGATGGTATAGGTTTCGAGCACGATTTCACTATTTACAGGTGAATTATTAGCCAATCGGCTGTCGGAATTTCTCTGAATTTCGCGATGCAATTATTTAATCCTAAATGCGTGACATCTGAATATTCCGATTTACGGAAGTATGTACTGACAGCAACGTACACAACGTAAAACGAATTGCGTCTGTTACTGCGATATCGGCACAGCTGACGTTATCGGCACAGTGTGTTCAATACAAAGGTAAACTGTGCCCAAATGGATGTGGAAGGAATTTTGTTAAGATGTTCTGCCAGTGATGCCAAATGTCAACACCAAAATTTGGATGTAAATGTAGAACTTTTCGTATCGTTACATTTTTACGTATTTACCAAGTAATGACCCCCCTAGGAAATCCCCATTACTGTATGGAGGGGGTTTCCCGCCGATTTCGCGCCACTGACACCATCCTGCATCCGGCCGGCATCATCACAGCTGGAATTTCTTGGCGTCCTCCGTTACGATGCACGTGGGGCAATTTGCAGCCGCCGTGTTGTTTGTGACAGCATGCCTTGCGGTGAAAGACAACAAGAACGATGACGTAAGACGCGGTATATCCCAGGGAGGGTTCATTGCTGTGCCGATAACGTCAGCTGTGCCGATATCGCAGTAACATGCGTCATTCTACCCACAAACTGATCACTAAAAAGGGTTTCTCGTACGATTAAGTCACGGACAACTAGACAGTTGTCTGCAGTCTAATGGTAGAGAAAACCGCTAAGTGCCCCTCAAAGCCAAGGTGCTTAGATTCTTTTTTACCAAAATGACGGTAGAGTACTGCTTTGAAAAGGACCTATGGCTTCGTTAATAGTCTTGCAACTTGAAGCCGGTGAATTGTATAACGATTGTAAAAGACAATTATTGAATTCCTATTCCAAACTGCATGCACATTACGTGATGGTGTATGATTGCACTTCTTATTCTCCTTCTTCTTATCATTCTATTGGGTTGTCTCAGTCTGCTGCGTGGTAAGTTTACGTGTACATGTATCTTGATAATCGACCACTTCGACATATTAATCAGGCCATTACAAATCCCATTTGTAAAGAATCATTTTATAGCCAACACCTGTTGATTCTTCATTCCCATAAGGAAGAACAAGCTGAAAATCCACACTTAGGAGGAAGGGGTGGGTGGGTAGATCTGAACTGTTCTCCCATTGGCCAAAGAAAAAACAGAACCGTTTGATCTCCTGAATACATGTATAAGCTAGCTGTGGGTTAAAAGCCCTCTCAACAAAGACAGAGAAGGTTCTAACTACAAGGTGTTTGACGTATTGATGTCTTTGAACCTTGGGGCCAAACGCAAGAGTGCAAAGCAAATGACAGTGGGACATAAAATCGTTGACAATTATAGTCCTTAAAAGAATTTCTACGGTTGTGTAACTTTAATGAACTTGGCACGTTCAGATAAAAAAGGAAAACTACAATAAAAGATTTCTGTGTTTCTCATTGAATTTGCTTCGTAAAAAAATGACCCTGACCTGACTTCTAAATCCTCTAATACGGAATTTCTCGAAAAGGAATGCAGTTTGTTGGAGCCTGTATGTTCCTAACGCCACTATTTTTTTTAACTGCCGCGTTCGAAGCTCTAATGCTGTTTGTCAGCTAAAAGGACGTTTTCATTAATTTTGGCCGACAGTTTTTTTTTTTTTTCTAGTTTTAATCTAATTTTCAGACTTAGTGGCTTCTAATATTAGAGAAAATTTAATACGACTTTGTTTTAGCTTCCGGCCCATTCCTGAACGGACTGGGACTCGAAAAATCTTCTAAAAATAGCATCCAATCATCCTGTCTAGCTGGTCTTCAGTCCGCAACGACATAAAGTCGCCTGCTGAGTGCGTGGCACACTTCCAGGACAATATACGCCGGTCAGAGTCACTAGAATGCTTTCAGACGGTATATTATCATGACCCAAGTGACTGATAATAATAAATATAATGATAAAGAAGATTTATAAGGCGCCTATACATGTAAATTACACAGGCTCTAAGCGCCGTACATCATAACAAAAATAAAACAGGTATCACTGACAGTGCACAGATAACATAAAGCACAGCAATACACACAAACATGAGTGACTGTTACACACCTATGGAACGGCAGCAAAATACACATACCGCACAATAAACAGCTTCCATACACGCAGACTCACAGGGAACATTTAAACAATACCTCTCAACATGCAGGCTGACACGGTGTAGAAGGGCAGGGTAAAAATCAAGATTAGTTATCATTTTGAAATAGGTGGGTTTTAAGACCAGCGTTTGAAACTGGCACTGGATTCTGATGCAAAGATCAAGCGCATTCGACGAAACGTTTTCCACACGCTGATGTTTGCCTTGTCGTACGTATTGGCACTCTGATAACATTTTCAACAGTTTATTTTATTCCTGTACACCGTCCACGACAGGATTGTTTCATGCTTCAACAGATGCAAAGCTCGCTTTTTACGTTGTTGCCTGAGGGGCATTGCACAATTATAATACATTTATCTTGATCTAAAAGCCAAACTGAAAACCTTCTTCTTCAGACTGTCCTATGGCAAGTTTACCATGGATCTTCCGCCGTTCTGAGCCCTATAGCTGGTGGCGTGGCTGGTTTGCGTGCGTGCGTGCGTGCGTGCGTGCGTGTGTGTGTGTGTGTGTGTGTGTGTGTGTGTGTGTGTGTGTGTGTGTGTGTGTGTGTGTGTGAACTATGCCAGTACGTGTTGTGTACCTCTGACTTATTAGCTTAGATTGTAATTGTGAAGTGCCTTGAGCACACATTGTGGGGACATTGCGCTATACAAGACGACGACGACGATGATGATGATGACGACGATGATGATGATGATTTACCAATACTATAAGCTTGGGCTAAGCGGACATTACCCTCAGCACACTCCTCCCAGAAAACAAGACACGGCGGCGTAACGTTAACTAGCAGGCAAACTCTCACTGCATACTTGCGCCCAAACTCAAGAGACTTATGTCCTACTGCGTAGAGAGAACACAGCCAGCACAGGACGTGGTCGACTGCTACATGCGAAAACAGAAGAACAAGCACTTGGCTTCAGGTATTCCAGAAACTTTATGGCCCTACTCATGGGCATGCTTGTCTCAGCGAACGTTCCACGCATAGGTGTATAGTATGCAAAACAGACCGTGTACGTTCTCGCCGTATGTTTCTTGGATACAGTTAGGGTGATGTCATACTGGAATGATTTCAGTCCGAACAGTTTGCTCGAAGCGTGGGTTCGATCCCTGGTCGAGCTTGTAATATGTGATACCGTTTGTTTGTTTGTTTGTTTGTTTGTAGGGGAGCTGGGTTGGCCAAATGGTAGAGCGTTGGACCTTTAATGCTCGGGTCGTGAGTTCGCATCCCGGCTGGGGCCAAATATTTGTGCTGGCTTTTTCATCGTACGTTGCCCCGTCTTTGATATCACCCGTATATGGTGGAAAAGGACGTTAAACCCCCAAACACCCACCCCACCCACCCTTGTTTGTTTGTTTTTTTCCTAGCTACCAGACTACTCATAAGGGGTTTCTCTCCGGGTTATCCGGCTCCCCCCCCCCCCCCCCCGAAAATTTGAAAACAATAGGACAGGTATTCGGTGGCGCTGCACCGCGGCGACACGATTCCCCCGGGGTAAGTAGCCCGAATTTCCCCAAAGGGACAATAAAGTTTTTGTTTTTTTTTTAAATCAGCGAACATAGTGTTTTCCGTGTTTCTTGTATTCCATGTCAACATGCAACATGCCAGTTGTCTTCATTTGTCCAGGGCGTGTTTCGAGCTGTTTCACAAGTCTGCTCGAACAAAAACATCAGTCTTCTGTGTGTTATGAGCCTTAAGCAGGTAATATAACATACAGGCACGGGGATTGACAGAGTAAGCTGTGTCCAACAGACACATCTGTCCCCTTTTCAGAATGTTCAGGTGTCATGGTTTGGGTCGTTCTAGACTTAAGTTACGTCATCTTGGTTATCTTTCCCTAATGCAAAACAGACCTTGTATATGATGAGCGGTATGTTTGTTGGATGAAGCAACCCTGTTCCGGGTCCGTCGATAACTCCAAGCCCCTGCAATGACGGCCAAGTCGGGCTAACCGAGACCGAGCCGAGCTAAGTGAGATCTAAGAAAGAGAGAGAGAGAAAAAAAAATACTCGGTGGCAAGGAAAGTGGACAGTTGCGAACAACTGTCGCATTCAACAGCACCACTGCATTCTCAGCCTGTTTCGAGATTTTTACCTGCATGAGTAGTCCCCCGTGCATGCATAGACCCGCAGCAATCAATCATTTTTCGTGGCAGCTTTGTGCTCCGCCGCGAAAAACGCGTGCTTGTTGTGGCAAGGGAGATTATTCATGCAGGTACTAACCTCGAAACAGGCCGAGAATGTGGTGGTGCTGGTGAACGCGACAGTTTTCACCGCTTCTGTGCACACTGTGAAATAACACGGGGGCCTCAAAGGTGTTCGCAACTGTCCACTTTCCTTGTCACCGAGTAGTTTCATTTTTTCCTTCTTAGGCATTACTAAGCTCAGGTTTCGGTTAGCCCGAGTTGGCATCGTCGCGGGGGCCAAGAGCAGCGATTGGACCCCGGCACGGGAATGTCGATGAAGTAAAGCAGGTAAAACAGGAAGTGAAGCAGGTAATACAGAATATAGCATGCAGGTAAAGCAGCTGCTGTTGCCACAATAAACTTTTTCCAACAGCCGCATTCATTTTGTCCTACTTTTTAAAAAAAATTGTCAGGTGTCATTTTCAGGTGGTTATGGACTGAAGTTAGCTCATTTTGCCGCTCCTTTCCTTCCAAGTATAGGGCAAAAACCATTACTGAACACACACACACACACACACACACACACACACACACACACACACACACACACACACACACACACACACACACACAACGGCAAGATGGAACACGGTACTTATTTCACAAACTTTCACACTTGGCAAATAAAAGATTCATTGTCGTATTCTCTCTCTCTCTCTCTCTCCCTCTCTCCCGGGATAGCCGAATGGTAGAGCGTTGGACTCTCAACCCTCGGGTCGTGAGTTCGAGTCCCGGCGGAGGAAATGGCCTTTTCCTCGTTGCCCCGTCTTTGATACCCTTACGTGGTGGAAAAGGACGTTAAATTCCCAAACACCCACAAACACCCACCCACCCTCTCTCTCTCTCTCTCTCTCTCTCTCTCTCTCTCTGTCTCACACACACACACACACACACACACACACACACACACACACACACACACACACACATGCTGGTTTTATCCGTGTTGCCCAGTCTTTGATATCACCCATCTGTGGTGGAAAAGGACGTTACAGTCGCAGGAACCGACCGACTTTTCCCCCTTCTACAAACACGTCCAATCAGTGCAGTATAAGTGCTCACTGTACACAAATTTCCACAGGAAATTCCAATTTTTCTATCAAAATCGGCATCCTCAGAAATTAGTTTTGATTCAATATTCTGCAGGGATACAGAAACACCACCGCTTACTATCCCTTGGTCTCACCTGAGCGCGCACAGATATAAATCGTTATCTGCTCCCCTTTTGCGAGAATGATTATAAACCTGTCCCAACCATCAAATTGCAAACGCTCGAAAGCGGGGGTTTGGTCGTCCTTTCAAATGATGTAAAATTATGAAGTATAGCGCTGTTATAACCTGGATGTGGGCTATAGTTTAAAACCAAGAACCTGTATTTATTTGAATGTGATTTGCATGGGTCCCCAGACTGCATCGTAACAAATGTAAGAGCACGACAATTAACATCGCTGCGTACGTAAAATTAATATACCTTGCATGTGCTAGTACGGTTCTCAGGAGAAGGGAAACTTCAGGTCTGCACCTTAGGATATGCCAAGTGTTTTCTCTCTCTCTCTCTCTCTCTCTCTCTGTTTTCTGTTTCAAAAGACAAATGGCTCAAACACGCTTTGCATAAAACAGACGTTTTGCTTTTCTATGCCCAGGTTTCGGGTACGTAGGCTTCTTCTGGGGCCAAGATACACAATGCATAATCATATGCACACAGCACTTCTTCTCCCAGTGTATAACACTCTGTCACTATTACAGGTCATGGTTTAAAGATCTAAGCTCCCAACAAAAAGCTTTCCGGGTGTGATTTTTTTTTTACAGAGTCGACCGTACAAGCACAGTCAACTCTGTCACAGTAGCAGAGTTTTCAGCGTCCCTGAAACCCCAATAAAAGCCAAGGGCAGCCTGATTTCACAACTCAGTTTGCATTTTGACACTGAGCGAGAAAGATTGTGCGGCACTCAACATCCGCTAGGCACTGTAGCGATGAGTCTCGCTCACTGACCAAAAGCCAAATAATGTCACGGCAAACTCGTGCTCTGCTTTTGTAAGGGTCCCCGAAGGGCTGAAAACTCAGCAACTGTGACAGAGTTGACTGTGCTTGCACGGTCGGCTCTGTACAATTTTTTCAAACTTCGGAAAGCTTTTTGTTGGGAGCTTAGATCTTTAAGAATCCATAATTCACCACGCGTGGTTTAACATTGTACCAATAACACTCGCACGTGAATTACCGATATATCTAAAAAGTGCATATGCACTACCCCTAGTAATGTTCCAGCAGTGTGTTCTGGCTGAAGGATCTACGGCACGATATGACGCAAAAAAAGCGAATAAAGACTAATTATCGTCACGACATGACGCGGTTCGACGCTTGTTAAAACAGTAGTTTTCCGGTCGAAATCAACAAACTCGTGTGGTGTATTTTCCGTAATCGGGGGCACCTCATTGCGAAAACTTCATGTAACATGAAGTCATTTCTCCTTGTGAAATTATTACAAGCTAAAGCATAAAATCTTTACAAACGCTGTTCCAAACGGCCAGGTGCGTCGAAGCTCTCTGAATGCAAATATTCCTGCGTGCTGTTACCAGTATTAGTGATTCCAGTACAGTGATGCCATAATAAATAATAATAAAATGGGTACTTAGGGGACGCCCTCCCTCTCGCAGGAGCTCAGGGCGCCTCACAATCAACACACACTCACTCACCCAGAAACACACGCAACATGACATGCAGAATATAAGCCCCCTTTTTTACAATATACAATATTACTGACTCTTTAAAAAAAAATTCGGCGTTGAACCCCTCCAAGGCGCAATAATAATGAAAAATCTCAATGGACAAGTTTTGAAAATTTACATAATATTTCCATTGAGTATGCGCGCGGCCTGTTTTCAGTCGCGCGTGCCAGTCTCTCTGACCTTGATGCTATCGCCACAAATTTCGGGGTAGCACTAATATTTTACGCCATGATTTCCTAGATACCATCAGACAATCGGCCACGCGTTTGTGGGCCTACCGTTTAAGGGCAGTGTGGGAGAACATGTGACTTAAAGCTACTAATGAAACCATTTTCATGCCCACAGGTCGTTCTGAGCTGTTTTCGTGGTATTTATCATCACACTACTTAGACGACTGAACAGTGACAGAGTCTGCAATGCTGGCACTTAGCCAACAGAAGCGTACTCGATAACGCAGCGACCACAATGAACGCCGGCTCCGGTAGTTGTAGAATTTGAATGTGCATCCGCTCGAGAAAAGTGTAAACAACATTGTATCGCATTAAGAGCTGTACCGTCTTTGATATCGCCCGTATGTGATGGAAAAGGACGTTAAACCACCATACACCCACCCACCGATCATCAAGATAGAGTATTTCGAGCGTACAGGCGCACTCACGAGCGAAACTGTTCCAAAACATAAGTTGGCTTAGCAACGACGGAATAAGCTAGTTTAATCTTAAGGATAGGCCTACTTTTTCTGGTTGGTTCACTGCTTGGGGGTTTAACGTCCTTTTCAACCGCGCACAGGTGACATCAAAGGCGGGGCAACGAGGAAAGAGCCAGGGCAAATACTTGACTCCCAGCCAGGATGAGTGCTTGAGAAAATGCGTGTGATTCACGTGAGCTCGCAGCGCTATGAGCCAAATATTTGGGATAAAGCGCCTGTATTAATGCGATTACTATTATTATAATTATTATTGGTCACTGTAGCGCAGAAATGACAGGCACGTGTCCGCCTCGGTAAAAACGTAGTCTGATACTGTATTTTGAAAATGAATCGATCTATGACCACTGTTCGCCGCGGATGTAAAGTCATGTATCAGTGCCGCTGATAAGGCGAAATTCACTTACATCGGATATCACGACTTTAAAATGGGGCAATGCACTACATCAATACACTGCCAGAGGCATAAAAAAAATATATAATCCATGTTTATGACCAGGGCTAAATCTGCCCGACCCCAATCAGATGACTGAAGGTCGACAGGATAGATTTTTTTTTTTTTTTTTTTCACGCTCAGGGCAAGTTTGTGCACTATTCAGCCTTAATTTCCCGATGAAAACTTTGTCGATTTATCGCTAGTTAGGCAGCTCCTTGCCTGTTGACTTTCAATCCACCTATTAGACATGCATTTTTTTTTTTCGACGTGTGTGTATATTTTGTGCGTGTTCAAGGATGACGAAATTTGTCCGACTGAAAATACTTTAGTTTCAAGGATGATTTCGTCTGGAACAATTATGTCCTAATGAAACTAGGTCGGACATTTTATGAGTTTTTAACTTCTCTTAACTTAAAACTGATTGGCTTCCTGTATGGCATTAGTTAGACTAATACTAATTTCATGGTAAGCCTCTGTGTGTGTGTGTGTGTGTGTGTGTGTGTGTGTGGAGGCGTATGTGTGTGTGTGGAAGTGGTTGAGAGAGAGAGAGAGAGAGAGAGGCTCGCCCTCTTCCTAAGAGTACATGTAAGTACACACGCACTTTATAAATATGGATACATGTGTGCATATATACCCACGCTACTTTTTTTGTGCACTTGTTACTCCTGCTCAATAAATTGTTTCAACCAAACGGCAAAGGTCAAATTTTCGCTACTTTTGTGTGTAATGTTTATTTTTCTGTTTGCATTATGTTGTCTTGCGTTCATAATTATTTGTTTGCATCTCAGTGTGCCCTGTTTTTGTCTTATTCAAATATATGCTTTAACACGCACCAGTTAAGCAAAGTTGTCTAGTTTGTTCTTAATTCACAATCTGGTTTTAATAAACACCAACTGGGGAAACTGATTTTGCCAAATATCCACACGTGGGTAATAGAAGCATCAGTAATTGTCTCGCGTTCACATTTGTATGCACGTGTGCCCTTTTTGTCGTATTCAAATCTGTGGTTTAACACGCACCAATTAAGGGAAGTAATCTGTTTCGGCCGGCTTTCATTCACAATATGGTTTTAATAAACACACCAACTGGGGAAGCTGGATTTGCCAAATATCCACACGTGGGTAATAGAAGCATCAGTTATTGTTTTGCGTTCACATTTGTATACATGTGTGCCCCTTTTGTCGTATTCAAATATGTGGTTTAACACCAGGGAAGTAATGTGTTTCGTCTTTAATTCACAATCTGGTTGTAATAAACACAAACTGGGGAAGCTGGATTTGCCAAATATCCACACGAAGCATCAGTAATTGTCTCGCGTTCACATTTGTATGCATGTGTGACCTTTTTGTCGTATTCAAATCTGTGGTTTAACACGCACCAGTTAAGGGAAGTAATCTGTTTCGTCTTTAATTCACAATCTGGTTTTAATAAACACCAACTGGGGAAGCTGGGATCGCCAGATATCAACACGGATAATAGAAGCATCAGTTATAGCCAGTTGTTTTAACGAGTCGCTTAGGATTAAATCAATTAAACTATATTTACAATCACAGGTCTCAGTGCTCGGGCACATCGATTTGACCTGTGTACTCACATTAATGTAGTATTTCTATTCACTGTTTATCCCTATACCACCACGTACACAAACAGAATGATGTTAAATGTTTCAGTGATAAACTGACTGATCAATAGGTGCGTCAATGATAATTTGCAAAGGTTTTGTTAGGTATAGGCTCACATTCATTCCATTTATATTAAGCTTTCAGTTTATACCCTTCTCCTTTCCTACTAAAACAGGCAGATGTTATTGCTGTTAGGAAGGCATCTTAAGGAAATATAATGTCAAAATGGTAATCTGATTTGGTAGCACTATTATCCATTGATATACACTGATTGATTTTATCCATGCTGATTGCTGTTCTTTTGCCACGATTTTCCTACCCCATAACACACACCACGAAAACAGAGTTAAGCTGTAGGTTTCACTGAGCAAACGCGTGAGCACTAACTGCATCATGATATGAATGTGTCCATATGCACATACTTATTATATGATGGGATGTTGCCCAACGTATGTATTATGATTTAGGGTGATATTCATTTACTTGTTCATGTGCTTGCCACGATTATAATAATAATAATGAATATTTATTTGCGCTTATTCTCTGTGAGCTCTAAGCGTTTACAGAGAAGTTAAAATAACTAAAAGAAACTAAAAGGCTACTAGAAGATAAAAAGCACTAAAACAGCTAAAAGAACACACACACACACACACACACACACACACACACACACACACACACACACACAGAGTGTCCGCTATTCACTCATCATTGTTGTTGTGATCAAAACAGGTGTGTTTTAATGGACGTTTTAAAGCTGAGTCTGTGTGTCTGATGTTATGAGGAAGTGTGTAAGTGTGTTCTAAAGGGCTGGTCCTTGGTACACGAAAGATCGCTCTCCAAATAACATGCATAGATTTTAGGAGGCCAACGTACGGAACTACGTCCAAATAATCATACTTGATTTCCCGGTATTACATTTTATCCTTGAACATCCCCCCCCCCACACACACACACACATTCCACGAAAACAGAGATAATAATTATGCTGCATGTACAGTTTATCGTAAGCTCGCGCGTGACAATTAACTATATCGAGTATTATAAATCCCCCATATGTATTATATTAGGAGGTATTGCCCATGCGTTGCCAATATGTATATAACATGGGGTGATGTATAATATGGGATGATGTTTGTCTCGTCCGTGTATCCAGGTCCTACAGATCTTATAAGTTCCATAAGAAGCCAACCTAAGAAACTATGTCCAGATATCAATTTCTTTCCGAGTATTATCTTTTAACAATTGTTTCGGGAAACTTCGCGGAAACAGGTAAATGCTATAGCTTTTAGTAAGCTCGTTCATGAAAACTGACAATGTCGCGATATTGATTTGCCCATACTAGTGTAATATGGGTGATGTTTGTCTACTCGCCCATGCGTCACACAAGCTAGACAATCGGGCTGGTCTCAAATATCCAGCCTATTGATTATTCCTGGAAACGTTATCATGTGCAAACGCACATTTCGCGTACAATAATCTAAACATGTAACTGGATAATTAATTACAGTTCAATTTTATTTTACTGCAGGAGTGTTCACTTGTTTGCCACGCAAAACAAGTTGGACGATCAGGGTACTGTCGCATTGCTTATTCCTGGTAACATTATGTGTTAATGCAAGTTTCGAGTATGATAATCTGAGCATGTCAATGGTTAAGTTATGACTTAATTTTCTCTGAGTGCAGGAGTTGCTCTCACGCACAACATACAGGTTAGCGGAGAGAATGAGTTTACCTATACCAATCTTATCTGTACTGCTCACGATTCTGAACATGCAAATCGTTCATTGTTTAGCTTTATTTTCTCTTACTGCAGGTGTGTACTCTTTTTAGCCAAGCACAACATACGGACACGTGACTAAAGAAAATGACGTTACCTGATCTTCACTGTACTGTATCAATCGGAACCAAATAATCTTGCCGTGTAGATGGTTATTTTTTCTTAACAAGTAAAGGTTTACTTTTTTGTTTTAATTTTCTCTTGTTGCATGTGTGTTCCGAGTGTCTTGTTTGTCAAAAAAACAGCATACAGGTATGCGACTGAAGAAAATGAGGTTACTGACCTGAACTGATCTTAACTGTAAAGCATAATAATCTGAAAATAAATGGTTAGTTTTTAGTTAATTTTCTCTTATTGCAATAATTGTTCTTCTCTCTTGCCATGCACAAAGTACAGGAATGAGGAGAAACTAAGGATACCTGAGCTGCTCTTAGCTGTAATGCATAATAATAATATGAACCATGTAAATGGTTAAATCTGTATTTTGATTTTCTCTCATTGCAAGGGAGTTCTCTGATTGTGCCATGCACAACATAAAGGTATGCGAAGAAAATAAGGCTATTTGAACCATAGATATACATAGACAAGACACCCTGTCTATGTCTCTACCGAAACTTGAGTGATCTTAACTGTACTGCATAGGCGAAAGGGGCGGAATCCCATCCAATCCTATATACAGTAAAACATAGAGTGCAGAGTTCGTGACAGAGACAACAGCATAAAGAGGGCAGAGGAAAAATTCCCGTGTTTGGCACTAGACTGAAATAATAATAATAATAATAATAATAGACTGGGTATGTTTTAGTGTGTGTGCTTTTCCCCAGCTTGCTATATTGTGACACTGTAATCACCATCTTGTCGAATTTTCGAATAAATGATTTTTAAATCATTAACTTTGACTGACCTGGATCTTATTACACTGTGACATGAACATCACGACTTCAATTAACGTAGCTGTCAACTCACAGGTTTTCAAATCATATTACTCACCGGTAATGAAACAGCCAAGTCCTCAAACTCAATTATTTCCCCTCCGGATCGACTCTTTTTTCTGTGGAGATCACAAAACAATCATATCCTCACACCAAAAACGCGTTCTTGTTCTGCGCTTTTCAGTCCACGCGGCAAATCTGTGCACAGATTCGAAGGAGATGTCAAGCCTGAAGCCACAGTATCGTCGCAGTCTTTGATTCTAGCACCCCTGGTCAGCTGTGACGTCACATGATGCGAAGGAGGAGACCGTTAACCAAAACCCTCACAACCGCCGCCAGTCATAAAATGGTCATATCGGCCCAACACGACCGTTGCGACCAATTTGTTGCGCCGCTAAAGTAGAATCAGGGTTTTTAAAGTCTCCCTGCAGAGTCCAGCCCCCGTGCGGCGCCCCCCTCTTCTTCGCCTGCAGCTAACGACTGACTGTGATTCCCGGGAGAGCTGTGGCTTGCCCCGAAAGACAACAGGTAAGTAAGAAAATCGTAAATTGGGTAAGGCAGCTAGACTGTCATAGCCTCCCTACCTCAGTGCACCACGGGCCCCGTACTAGTGCTAGGCGCTGGCTCCGTCCTCCGCCGCGGGTCGTTAGAGAAAACCGGAACGGTAGGTTCAACCTATAACGGGCCCCTTTCTTACTTCTCTGTCTGTCTCTCTCTCGTCTCCACCACTGCTCGGGCGCTCTCGGCTTTGGCCCACATAGCATGCGCCGCAGAACGTAAGAAAGGCGACAGTGCCGGCGGGAGGTGGATGGAATGGCGACGGGGGTGCTGCCGAGGGGGAGGGGTGGAGGGAGTAGTAAAGGGCGGTAAATGATGATAGAATGAAGAAACTGGAAGCGAATGATGGGACTAGGAGATACTGCGAGGGGGATGGGGATTGGGGGGGGGGGGGGACGCGGGACTGAGTTTTACTGTACTAGTAGAAATGTAGTTTGGAGGAAGGGGGGGGGGGGTAGGGGAGTGTACGTTGTTGACTGATATGAAATGACGGTCGGTTTTGACTCGAGGTGGGCTCGGCCGGCCGGCGTACAGACAGACAAACAGAAGAGCAAAACATGGCAGAAGTGTGGTTATAGTAATGGAGGCCGGCCGTTAGTTTAACGGGCACAACGGCGCCGCGTGCAGCCAATCATCACGATTCACCCCTCACCCAACACTCGGTCATCCTTCTGGAAGACCACGCAGCGCCAAGACATAGACAGTGTCTCCCAGACAGCCCGGCGACCACCAAACACGCTGCTGCGAACGAGATGAATGAGCTGCACGTGTGTATTACACAGCCAGCTCTCCCAGGCCGCCGCAACGGAACAGTAGGTGGCGCCAGTTAGTGAGAAGTCGCGCGAGCCCCGCGCGCCTCCTGTCAGCTCCCGGGCGACGTCATTGCTGCACGATGATTGGTCAGTTGCCTCTCAGGCTTCTATCCTCTTCCCGTAGGATTTACCTACCGCAGCATCATGTCTGATAGAGCACTGAGTTTCCCATATACGCTGTCAGTTCGTAATTATTATTGATGTCAGATAGAGAAGGTTCACTGCCGGCGTTCGGAGAGATTCTTTATTCTTTTTTCTCTCTCCTTTTTTTCACTGCAGGTATTGTTCTGTATACTCCAATAAATGTACTTTTTACGTGTAAATTGCACGTGCTATTCTATATTAGTTTAGGAATTTGATCCATAACGATCCATAATCGTATCTTAACTGATGCGTAGATTACTCTCTTTTTTATTTTTTTTTAACTCAGTATTCTTTAGTTTAAGTGCCGCATTATACGGTTTATTGTGTCGGGCTTTTTTTCTCGATAACGTTAACCGCACCTTTTAAGCACCTTCAGCGACACTAAGCATGCTTATTGTCCGCCGCATTAAAACTGACATTCCCGTTTGAAAATGACACATTGCCCGTCTATTTATATCGACTTTTTAGAAACAGAACCCGTGCCGGTTTGCTGGCTGGAAAAATAGTAAAATAACACAACTCAGATTCTCTTGCTTCATCGTGTATGCACGTTTTCCTGGAAATTATTTTTGTGTATAACGAAAAAGTGTTGCTGTTTACAAATAAGCATGTGTACAATTCGTTTATTTTTCTTGTTGTCAGTTGTTGTTGTTGTTGTTGTACAGTTAACTGTTTCTAAAATCCCCAGACTTGTCTCAGTTATTCTGTTTATAGTAGTTTTTTTGTTTTTGTTTTTAAGTTTTCTGGCGTTTGATTTCGTTGTTGCTGTTTTTGTTGTTCTTGTTGTTGTTGTTTTTCCTGCAAATATACTATCTCTGTAATTATCGTTTTTCAGTCTTTCCTGGCGCTTTTTTCAAGGAGGCCACAAAAGTAGAATGAACATTTCAATTAGAAATAATAATAATAATATAAAAAAAAACTTGGTCTTCAATTTACTTCTTCATCCAAAGTCTTCCCTCATAATCAGGTTGTTTTGATTCGAGACAGGGCTAGTAATTTGTTCGCAAAGTCTTGGTATGTTCTGGTTATCTGCTGAAGATCATGAATAAGTATTTATATAAGTATTTTGGTGAGTAGATACTCATCTGTATCAACTAAATTAGAATAGTGGCTGTACTACAATTTTAACTTCTACAACTGCGTTGGTTGCTTTGCTAGTTGATGGTATACCGTCGTTTTCCTTCATAAACGGGTGATGTCCAAGACGGGACGACGAAGGAAATTGTGTTGGAGTTTTATTCAACTCCAGTTCATGCAATGACCTTTTCTTCAACGCCTTCGGTATAAAATCTTCGTTCTGGCATATCGGCAGTTTCCACCATACCTTTCGGCTTCACTCGTCCTCTATCAACTTTCGCGAACCCTCCGGTCGTCGTCCAAGAGGCTTCTCAAAATTCCCAAGCGCAGTTTGAAATCCTTTGGCGAGCGCTCTTTCAGTTTCGCCGCACCAGCCGTATGGAACTCTCTGCCTGCAAATCTGAGAAATGCGCCCACACTGTCTGTTTTTAAGAGCAAACTTAAAACGTTCCTATTTCGCAAAGCATTCCAGTGATTTCCTGTTTAACGTGTCCGTTTCACGAGTGTATGTCTGTCTGTCTTTGTAAAATGTGCGCGAGTGTCGATGAGAGATCGGCGCATTGAGTTTTATTCTAAAGAAATGCGCCTTACAAACACCATATATTATTACAAGGTACAAGAAGATGGCCTCTTGCAAAAACACAAACTGTGGCTGACAACACCAGGGCCCGTATGTAAAACTCGAGGTTAATTTAACTTACGGTTACGGGCCTAACCCAGACTAGGACAAAAGAAACCCTAAAACAAAAATAAACAACAACCAAAAAAAAAAAAAAAGAAAAGGAAGCGAAGAAAGGCAGACAAAAATCCTTCTATAACGGAATAGGTATCTTGCTGGAATGGACCCGTTTCCTGATTTAAAACAAAACAAAACACACACAAAAAAACCAAAAAAACAAGACACCCCCCCCCCCCCCAAAAAAAAAAAAAAAAAAAACTAGAGCTAGTTTAGTTCGAGGTTAGACTCTAACTCGGGTCTAAACTCCCTAACCCCGACCCTTACCTGCAGGCCCAGCTCCCCAAAAGATTACGTCACAGTCATAGTGCGTCACACACGCATTTGAAAGGCGCACAGCTGAAGGCCTAGACGTACGGACAGCTCGACAGACGAACAGACACATGCTCTCGTTTGCTTATACTGTACGTGAAAGCAGACTGGCGTGTGACAGCAGCCTGTATCGATCCTGTCAGACTTCACAGCTGTATGCTGAGAGATGGGTGACGGTAGAGCACAAAGCAGAGTGACTGGTTGTACAGAGTGACAGGCGCCGACAGTACGTCACAATGTTGCATGCAGTGGTAAATATCTGAGCTGAGTTTGCTGATTTAATTGTTGTATGGTGATGCCTCTGTGTGGTCGTCTTTACGATAAGCTCCCCTCAAATAATAATAATAATAATGAAAAATAATAATAATAATAATAATGGGGGAGACGGGATAGCCGAATGGTAGAGCGTTGGATTCTCAATGCTCGGGTCGTGAGTTCGAATCCCAGCTAAGGCCAAACATTTGTACTGGCCTTTTTCTCGTTGCCCCGTCTTTGATATCGCCCGTACGTGGTGGAAAAGGACGTTAAACTCCCAAACACCCACCCTCCTACAACGACAACTACAACAACTACTACTACTAAGGATAATAAAAATAATAAATACATCTGACAATATATAAAAGAATGAAGAGGGGTCGAGTCGGAAATCCCCCCCCCCACCCGCCCACCCCCATCCCCTTTAACCCCCTCCGACTTCCCCCAGCCCTAACCACCAAAAGACGCACAGACACACAGACAGACAGACACCAACGAAATTAGGAGTCTTCCATCCATTAATTGTTATTTTAGTGAGGACTCAGGACCGTTTGCTATTGGTCTTTGTTGTTGATTTTGGCTATTGCTGAGAAGAGAGAGAGAGATAGAGAGGCAGGCAGGCAGACAGACAGATCGACTGAACGAACGAGCGAACCAACATTATTTTATGATTTGACGGGACAATTTGTCAATTATCCGTAAGTAGTTGCTACAACTGTATGACTTCACTGTACTACCATTGACGAAGGAAAACTTACGACAGAAAAGAAATACAGCAAGGAGTCAAGAGAGAGAGGTGGTGGTGGTGGTGTGTGTGTGTGTGTGTGTGTGTGGGGGGGGGTGTTTGGGGGTTTAACGTCCTTTTCCACCACATACGGGTGATATCAAAAGACGGGACAACGATGAAAAAGCCAGCACAAATATTTGGCCCCATCCGGGATACGAACTGACAACCCGAGCGTTAGAAGTCCAACGCTCTACCATTCGGCCACCCCGGCTCCCCTCAAGCGAGAGAGAGAGAGAGAGAGAGAGAGAAGGGGGGGGGTGTTGGGGGTTTAACGTCCTTTTCCACCACATACGGGTGATATCAAAAGACGGGACAACGATGAAAAAGCCAGCACAAATATTTGGCCCCATCCGGGATACGAACTGACGACCCGAGCGTTAGAAGTCCAACGCTCTACCATTCGGCCACCCCGGCTCCCCTCAAGCGAGATAGAGAGAGAGAGAGAGAGAGGGGGGGGGGGGGTTGGGGGTTTAACGTCTTTTTCCACCACATAGGGTGATATCAAAGACGGGGTAACGATGAAAAAGCCAGCAAAAATATTTGGCCCTAGCCGGGATCGAACTCACGACCCGAGCATTAGAATTCCAACGCTCTACCATTCGACCACCCCGGCTCCCAGAGAGAGAGAGAGAGAGAGTGTGTGTGTGTGTGTGTGTGTGTGTGTGTGTGTGTGTGTGTGTGTGTGTGTGTGTGTGTGACAATGAAAGAGGAATTTTGATTTAATTCATTTTAATTCACCCACGATGTAGGGCCGCGCAAGTTTTTAGGCGACGTACGGCGAAGGCTAGGAGATCATAAACACCCCCCCCCCCCCCTTCGTCCCCCCCCCACCCCACCCCTTTCACAGAGAGAGAGAGAGAGAGAGATGCACCTGCTTGCACCGGTTACTGCAACGATCTGTAAAATTAAACTCCCGCTGAAAAGCGTATAAAAACTTAAAGCAGCAGCAGCAGCAACAACAACAGCAGCCACCCCTCACGACAAAACAAAAGAGGACAGAAGCCAGACTATGCTACGCTAAGCTGAGCTCATATTTGTGTTTGTAGAACAACGCCAGATCCGACCATATACCCCCATCGGCATATATCACACACGCAACGATACGCATGCAGGCTGAAAACGTTTTAGGGGGAGCTGAAATAATGAAAGGCTTGGTGTTGAGGTGCAGAATGCTTTTGATACAGTTATCAGGGTAGAAATCTGACAAATGATGATGCTTTATGAAGTGGCAGATGGGGATAGGCCGCCAGGCGAAACCATGGTAACGGACAGCGGGGAAAACGAAATCCGTCATCTTACGAAGATGAAAGTTAAGGATGTTGAGAAGTACTTAGTCACATTTAATGGAAACGTGTTGTTTTTTGTTTATTTTCATTTTGTCAGAATGTGTGACAATATGAATTGTAGCTAGATACAGCATGAAGCCCAGTGGTGATATTTCGGCTTGTGTATGTGATAAGATGTGGTATGTCGCACGATATTCTGATGAACATGAAAGTAAGGCAAGTTAGAGGTACGTAGTCACACTTCACGAAAGTAATTATTTTTCTTTTCTCATTTCTCTCCCCCTCTTTTATTTTATTTTATTTTTTATTTGTTTTTTGTTTTTTTATGGGGGGGGGGGAGGGGCAAAATCTCTGCTGTATCTTGAGAAAATGCTGATAAAACTATCCATACTGTAACCGACTATTTAGGGCTTTGACTATTGCAGGCAACGAACACAAACTCAAACTGATATATCCAGCAGACATGACTGTGACTGACGGGAAAGAAAACAGAATTTGATAGATCTTTTCACCATGACCAAAAGAGCGCCACGATTCCTCCCAAACTCCAGTGGTGTTCCTCAGTGCTGGTGCGCGAAATCTGTGGGGGACTCCGAAGCTGTTGTAATGTTTTTCACAGTTATTGTGTGTTACATTCTGTGTGTGTGTGCGCGCGTGCGTGCGTGCGTGCGTGCATGCGTGCGTGCGTGCGTGCGTGCGTGCGTGCGTGCGTGTGTGTGTGTGTGTGTGTGTGTGTGTGTGTGTGTGTGTGTGTGTGTGCGTGCGCGCGCGCGCGCCTGCTTGTCGTCGTCGTTGTTTTTTGTATCTTTGCTTGCTTGTGTATGTGTGTGTGTGTGTGTGTGTGTGTGTGTGTGTGTGTGTGTGTGTGTGTGTGTGTGTGTGTTTAATCACTTAGAAACGATGAAATTAACAAACACAATCTTTTACTAAGACTAAGTGTGTGCCTTTCTTCTCGTAAGAAATCATGACTGAGATCTACAACAAAACTGTTTTGATCTTTTTCGCCGTGGTGCCTACCACATCATCCAAAACACGCCGAGTGTCGAAGTTCCTAGCACCCAAGGGAACAGTCAAATAAACTTCTGTTTACTTACTGTGTATTTGCTTGTTTGTCTTCGTTGACAATCAGTCAGCTACCTTGTTTTCTTATGTCACAGTGGTCAAAGAATACAAATGCACGGGACATCAAAATGTCTATATATTCCCCATTAGCCTCAGGCATCATAGTCACCCTAAACATGCTTCAGTCTAGAAACAAAAATTACTATGCATACGGGAACGTACCTGACAGGAGTTTTTAAAAAAAATCGAATGTCTCATTTCCGCTCAGGCCTCACTGAAGTAATGCTAGTCAACTTTCTGTTTAGGTCAGAAAGCCATTTCAGCGAAATCCACTCGAGTCACCTTTGCCTCTCTTGCGCGCAAAAAGAAGTCCCTCTTTAGTGGCAGCTTGCCTCCTCTTACACCACTCCCCCCCCCCCCCCCACACACACACACACACCCTGGCATGCATCTTGCCCTACTAAATAAAACAATCACTAACTGAAAATCAAGCTTTTTCATGACCACAAAAATCACTACAAACTGGCACACTCACAAAACATGATCTTTCAAACAAACTCTGCACTTGACAACACGCTCAGTTAGTGTCCTCGCGCCTGTATGTGTCAACGCCAGAACTCACCATACGGTTCGAGTGTTATACGTACATATTGATTTCAGTACGTACTAAACTCTAACTAAATGTCTCAATATTATTAGCAAACCAGTGAGCCACGCCATTTCACCTCGCTGAAAAAAAGCTTTTACGGCAAACGTTTTTGTTCATTACCACTTCTCCATTATTCATTCGGACGTATCATAGTGTACTCTGCGTTGACCAAGCGCCAATTGCCCTGCTAAAAAAACAGCAATTTCTGCTTTTTGCGAGATGTTTTTGTTTATTGCCTGGAACCGAACATACCTCGTTGCCATCAAAACAGCGTGTTCTAATAAAATTCACACGTTAAAGTAAGCAAAACAGAAGCACAGGTGGGACACGGATGACTGACAATGGCAATGATCAGCCAAGCATAACGGGCATAGTGGTAGAACCGAACAGTGTGGGACCTGATCTAAAAAAACTCGGTTATTGGACATGTGGCCACGTGGGATCTGTACGCTTGACTTACAAGTGACGACTCCACGCGGCAAGCCACGAAGCTGTAACCCCGCCTCAGTTACTCTGCCGTGTACTGGGAGAAGACGCTACGTCCATGACGTCAAGGTATGGAGAATGGGCGTGATTTCAAGATGATAGAGATTGACGTAATGGTGTTCTTCCTCAAATGACGCCACTGGACTGACTGCTTTCTTTCCACGTTTCAGTTATATCAAATGACACGTGCTTCCCTCGTAGTTTCTGGCAAAAAGTTTGTTAGACCCTGCCATGTGTTGTGCACAGTATGCCGCGGGACGCGATTGGCTGAATTCTAGGGGCTCGCCCCTTCTGATTGACAGGGGTGTAGTCTTTCATTGCTGCAGTTACGGTGGAAGCGGACGATGTGGGTTCCAATAAAAAACAAAAACAACAACAACAACAAAAAAAACCTCGCTCATTGAACATAATGACAGTTGTACCATCAGTTCTCTACACTTGACTAACTTCGGCAGTTATGCGGGTGGTGATGAGATGCGAACTCAGGAGTACATGACCAAGAGTAAACCGGAACCTACCCTTAGTGACAGTGGGGAACGCAGGGAAAATGGTTTTAGAACTTCAACTTTGAACTTGCAGTTTCAAATGTCAAATCTGACGCAACCCCTCGAAGTGTCTCTGTTAACCCTCGATCATAGACTGAGCAGTTGACTTTTTATTTTAATTATTTATTTATTTATTTATTGATTGATTGTTGTTGTTGTTTTGGCATGTAGACTAGCGACTGTTTTTCGGTTGGCGAGTCGCATTTTCATGGTAAGTGATCAGAGATGACCCCACTGGGCTTTTTTAAAAATTTTGTTTATGCTCTCTCTCTCTCTCTCTCTCTCTTTACGTGGTGGAAAAGGACGTTAAACTCCAAAACACCCACCCAGCCACCCCTCTCTCTCTCTCTCTCTCTTTGGAGGGGGGTGGGTGGGAGGGGGGGTGGTGGTTTTGTTGAGGGAATGGGTGGTCGCGTGGGTACAGGGGAGCCGGGAGACAGCCTAGAGCTCAGCCCGAAGAATCACGCGCTCTCTCGTACACAGCGTGGTGTAGGGACAGCACGGAATCTCCTCAGGTTGGAGAAGAATGTTCGGGCTGGAGCTCAAGCTGGGAAGCCGATTTGATATAGCCTCGGAGTTTCAATGCTCAGGTTCAAATGTGAGTTCGAATCTCGGCTGGGGCCAAATATGTGTGCTTGTTGTTGTTGTTTGTTTGTTTGTTTGTTGTTGTTGTTTGTTATTGTTTTGTTGGGTTTTTTTTACGTTGGAGTGTGGTTGTTTTTCTCTTTTGTTGATGTTGGGGTTTTTAGTTGTTTGTTTTTGTTTGATTTTTGTTTTGTTTGCTACATGTAGTTTGTTTTCGGTTGTTTTGTTTTGCTTTGTTTTTTTTTTCGAGGGGCTGGTGGTGGTGGTGGTCATTGTTGTTGTTGTTGTTGTTTGTTTGTTTTGGTTTTTTTTTTTGTTTGTTGTTGGGTTTTTTTTTGGATTTTTTTTTTTTTTTTTTTTTTGGGGGGGGGGGGTATTGTCAGTTGTCTTTGTTAGTTGTTGTTGTTTGGGGGGAGGGGTGGTGTTTTTTGTTGTTGTTGTTTGTTTGTTTCTTTTGTAAGGTTTGTTGTTATTGCTGGGTTTTTTGTTTGTTTGTTGTTTTGTTTTTGTTTTGTGAAATTTCTTGTTAAAAAAGTGGGACTTTCATATAAAGTCAACAAATCAACTTTCATGTATAGTGCTTTCCTACTCTTCTTTGTGTGTTCGTCACTAACACTAGTCGCGACGGTCTCACACGCCAGATGGGCACATAGTCAAATGAAATCAAATTTGTGTGATATACGGGTGTTCATATGGCTCATTTATCACAGCATATAAACAATGATTTGAAGCGCCAGGATATTGACCACCAAACTGTTTTATTCCCGGTGAATTTGAATTTCTTTTATTGTCAGTTTTTCTGATTTTTTTTCCTCTGACGCCAGTCGTGAAAAGTTCAAACAGAAAAAAAAACATTTTTTTGTGCGTCGATTTTGCACCACGGAAGGTTTTATAGAGAACTTGTGACATAAAAAAAAGGGGACGATATGCATTGTCCATTAGTCACGAACAAATATCCTTTATTTGTTCTGTACGTTTGACAGACAGCCCTTCCAATTGATTTGTGTATTAATACATCGTTCATTAATTGTTGTTGAGATTCAGGGGTCCGGTTAATGGAAACATACTAGTTTAGATTTGTCTGAGACTTAACTTGCTGACGCCATTGTGAAAAAGTTCAAACAGGGAAAAATTTTCGCGTTGATTTTGCACCGAGGAAAGTTTTTATAAGAAGAACTTGTAACGTTAAAAAACAAAACAAAAAAAAAAAAAAACCCATTTTTAAAACAGGTAGAATTGCCTTTAAGAAAAAATCCCGAACAAAAATCCTTCATCTGTGCCTTTCACAGCCCTTGAATTGTTTCGTGTAGTAGTAATCATTTATTGTTGTTGAGATAGAAGGGGTCCGATGCATGGGGAAAAAAAAGAGTTTACATTAGTCTGAGAGCTCTAGTTTCAGGCTTATTACATCGAGTTTTAGTAGGCGTTTTTTTTTATATATTTTTTTTAACGGAAGTAGCCACAGACTTGCTCTAGTCTCCGCCTATACATCCCGTACTGATCTTTTACTCTGAGCTTAGTCAAGTTTGTCTCGGAATTACGTTACATCTGTCCTTGCGACTGACCCCAGGAAATAGGGTTTGGCAAACTGTTAGTTTGGATCTCTCTCTCTCCTCTCTCTCTCTCTCTCTCTCTCTCTATCCCTCTCCTCTGCGCATACTTAATGGGCCGACCAACTGTGCCTTTGTTTGATAATTACGGGAGATAAGTGACTTTGATCCCCGCTTCCCTACTGGAAACCCATGTAGCGCGCGGGGCCATAAACTCACGTTGAACTTTAGGCCAGTGAGGGCTTTAACCGTTGGGACGCCGGAACGCTCTGCCTGGCTGCTGAGGCAGTTGAAACAAAAGGGAACATATGGACCAAGGGGAGAGAGACCACAAAAAAGAAAACCCCCCAAAAATGTGAGGGGAAAAAACCTGCCACATCACTGTTGCACGTTTGCCAATTTTTCTTCTGGAAGAATGGAGGGAGGAGATGGCTTTAGATGTGACAATGTCATGAGCTGTGTCAGAATGCGTGCAGATTTACACACGTAGCATGCTTTTGCATGCAGTTTTCATACATCAAAAAACAGCCGATAAAGATATTCACGTTCTGGCAACTTTCAAAGTCTGGACCCGGAAGGTGGGGAAAAAAACCTGAGAAGAATAAATAAAGCATGTTTGATATATGTTTATGTTTCACCGGCCTAGGTACAAATATCAAACAAGCTTAATTCTCATTCCCATTCTTGGTGATGACGCATCTCCGTCACCCCGCTCCCTCGCCAGAACTGGCAAGTATTTTGCCTAGCCTAGTCTCGCTTCTAAGGTAGGTCTAAATTTTAGTAAAAGTTTATCAGCCCTTGTCTTGCGCTTGGGGAAGTAAGGGGGAGGGAGGTAGGTAGACTCTTGGGCGTGTTGCGAAAAATCAGAATAAGTTCTAAATAGGTTATAAACGTTTGTTGTTTTTATTGTTGTTGTTTTTATTGTTGTTATTGTTGTTCATAATAATAAATGAGTATTATGTAGGCGGTTTATCCAGTTTCTTGAATCAGATCTAAGCAAAGCTCTTTTTTATTGCCATGTCATTAAAAATACATGTAAAACAAGATATATCTACAAGATAGATAGATAGATAGATAGATAGATAGATAGATAGATAGATAGATAGATAGATGAAATTGTATGGTTTGAATGAGATAACAGACAAGTTTTGCCTTTTTAAAGTCCAAGACATGAAAACTAAAGACATAGAAGGTTACAATGTAGTCAAAGAAAATCCATGTTTGCAATGTCTATATTCTATAAAACAAATTGAGAAAATGCGAGAAAATGTCTTTTATCGGGATCTCTGGAACATAATTACATTTTATATGAGAGTTCTGAACTTGTTTCGAAGCTGGCATCAGGACATGACTGTCATTTTATATGATATTTTATGATGATGGACCAGACTTCAGTGGACGTGTTAATGATCGAGAGCGTATTGTACCTCTCTGGACACGTTCGACGCATGCGTGTACAGCATGATACACTAAAAACAACAATATACTGTCACACACAAAAGCAGCTCTTGTCAGAACAAGGTATAATGATGCGGCAAGGGTCTACGCGAAATTTGAAACAGGATACTTCAAAGAACGTTTTTGGTACCAATGTGTGATATACATATGATACGTGCGCCTATCGCAGCTGCTATGCCATAAAAGGACAACAAGATCGTTATCTTTGATATTATCTGAACGGAACAGTGGTGTAGGCATGGGAATATGAGGAATCCGCGGAACAAGGAAGGGCTGAGAGTTGAGAAGGAGAGAGAGAGAGAGAGAGTAGAATCACGTTCAGCTGAGTGGATATGGTATGGTAGACTTCTCCTCGGTGCACGTATCCATCTCTTTGAAATGCTCACTGGCGCCGGAGGGTTGGAGGACGAAGCAGTGAAAGCCTGTTGCCGCTAAGAGCTACTTTGTGTGCAAACGTTCACCCTGCTATTCACTCTGGTGCGTGCGACAGTATTTCTGTTTACCACGACACCGGCCACAGCCTGCTCTACTTCGAAAAATGGACGTGGGAGTTTTAGCGTGAACACTTGATATTCGCGCTTTCGTGTGTACACGAGGGCGGGACAGGTACCGTAAACAAGTCTGCACATGATTTTGACTCGTTTAGGAAAACACCAATCCAAAGTCCAGGGGCCGTGGTCACGACGCGTTCGTAACTGTTTCCGCCACCGATTTTAACGCACGCGAGGGTCGTAACTTACGATTTGTGATAAAATTGGGTGGTCATAGACGTTTGCGCAGAGTTACTGGGACGGCCGCTCGGAAACCCTTGCGTATTGTACACCACCTAGGGAGGGTGTCGGAAAGGTGCCGTAGCCTTTGCGTACATCTGAAAAATGGCGGCCCGCTTGATTTACCAACTGCAAATGAGAAGAGCATTGCGACGGGAAAAGGGTGTTCCGCGATCCGTACTAACCCTTTTTGACTCGTACAGACGATGTGGACATGCTTCAAAGGTTTAGATTAGGAGGAGAGACCTGCAGGAATTGTGCAATCTGCTGTAGGACGACTTTGAGTGTAGAGGGGGCGCGTTCAGTTCACTAACGCACCCCTGCAATGCAAAGGCCTGTATGGCCGGCCGTACACACATCGTGGGTTGATTTGTTTCCTTTTTGTGGGTTAACATTTGTTGTGTGTGTTTCGGACTAGTTCAGTGCTGAACGCACTCGGTCAGTCCTCACTGATCACACTCTTCACATACATGCCACGCATTTAACCTGACGCTACGGCAGATAAACATGACTCGATCAAAAACTCTGTAGTGAACGCGTAGTGAACACACCCCCTCTACTCTTTCACTCTTCACGCTGGAAGGAGAATTTGTGCAGGTCACGTGATGGTGTTTTCCGTGGGAATCCCAGGGGTCCACACCTATCTAAAAATACCCGTACGTGACACCGTTTCCAGTAAGTGCGCGTCGTGACCGGCCAACTAGCGGAAGAGATAGTTTTCACGTAGCCACGTACGAACTTACGATCCGCAACCTATTTGCGCAAAGAAATTTGCGTTCGCGTCGTGACCACGGCCCCTGCCCACCAGGAATTCGAACCGGGCGGTGCAGGATCCGAAGTCAGATACCTTAACCATTAGACCAAATCCCCTGGCCTTGGATACATTTTAATTTTGCCCTATTGAAGTGTGTATGCATGTGACGTCATGGTTATTGGATTGTACATAATTACGTATCTGTCAAGTGTTGTGATGTCACCGTTGAATGGACCCATGTCCTGTCCATAAACTGTTCACACCGCTTCTCTCTCTCTCTGCTGAGGACGTGACTTCGAATCACGGCTGGAGGCAAATATTTGTGCTGGCCTTTTCCTCGTTGCCCCCGTCTTGATATTACCCATTCGTGGTGGAAAAGGACGTTAAATTCACAAAAAACCCACCCACCCGCCCTCTTCTTCCATTGTCCTCTTTCAAAACACCTTTGCAAAAGACCTCGCAATTCTATTCCTTGACGCATTGCGTCGGCCCGCACCGCGCGAAACGCTCTAACAAAACTTTTGTATTCTTTAGTGCATTTTTATTACTTTCCAGAGTCCATCACACACAACACACACCACACACACACACACACACACACACACAACACACACACACACACACAGGGGGGAGCCGGGGTGGCCAAATGGTAGAGCGTTGGACTTCTAATGCTCGGGTCGTGCGTTCGAATCCCGGCTGGGGCCAAATATTTGCGCTGGCTTTTCCATCGTTGCCCCGTCTTTGATGTCACCCGTATGTGGTGGGAAAGAACGTTAAACCCCAAAACACACCCCCTCCACACACACACACACACACACACACACACACACACACACACACCGCTCCTTCCTGACCCAAAGGAAACAGTCTAGAACAGCACGTGCTGCATGTGGGTGGTAAGCACACAGCTCAGCAAGCAGAGACAATTTTCAACATTAATTGGAACATTAAGCTTCCCCATTCCCGCTTATCTGGTCTGCGGGATTCCCCCAATCTCTGGCTGCAGTTGCTGCTTCCCTGTCACTGTAAGAAATAAACGCCAGACCACGGAAGACACATTACGCCAACTGGAACTCGTATGAAAAACACGGCAATATTTTAAAAGCGTGCGTTATTACATACGGGTGAGTGCGTGGATGTTTGGGAGTTTAGCGCCCTTTTCTGCCACGTATGGGTGATATCAAAGACGGTGGGGGAGGGGGGGGGGGGGGGGGGGGGGGGGGCAACCAGAAAAAGGCCAGCACAAATATTTGGCCCCGCGGGCCGGGATTCGAACTCACGACCCGAGCATTGAAAGTTCAACGCTCTACCATTCTGCTTTCCCGGCTCCCTTATTACATTTTTTTTTTTTCTACTTTATTATCCCTTTCGGGAAAATTCGGGCTGCTTCCCCCGGGGGAAGCGCGTCGCCGCGGTGCAGCGACCACCCAATACCTATCTTATTTTTTTCCCCATTTTGCTGGGGGAGGAAAGCCGGATAACCCGGAGAGAAACCCCCGATGAGCAGCCCGGCAGCCAGGAAAAACCGGTATCACATATCACAAGCTCGACCTGGGCTTGAACCCACGCTTCATCGCAACAATATGGAGAGTAATCACAATAGGTGCGAGTGTTTCCAAACAATAGCACAGTGTTTTCATTTTTAAATTTGACTAGCACTGAGTGCTTCTACGGCCGGACTTAGGTTTGTATGTGTGACAGTAGGCTGTAGCACCGTGGTGTTTCGGATGGCAAAGTTGAGTAGCCCCGTGCAGTTCCAACGGTCGTCGTTCTGTTGGATCGAAACTGAGAAAGGGGCGTTTATTAACCAGGGCCCGCATGTAAAAGTAGGGGTTAGGGAGTTTAGCCTCGAGTTAGAGTCTAACCTCGAACTAAACTAGTTTAAGGGTCAAATTTTCTGGTTTTTTGTTTGTTTGTTTGTTTTGTTTTAAATCCATTCCAGCAAGATGCCTAGGCCGTTATAGAAGGATTTTTGCCTTTCATTCTTTGCTTCCTTTTTAATTAATTTAATTTTTTTTTTTTTTTTTTTGTGGGTGGGGGGGGGGGGGGGGGTTCTTTTGTCCTAGTCTGGGTTAGGCCCGTAGCAGTGGGGTTAAATTAACCTCGAGTTTTACATACGGGTCCTGGCCGGCAACGGACCTTGAAAGATAATAATAGTAATAATAATTGAGTATTATGTAGGCGCTTTTTCCAGTTTCTTGAATCAGCTCAAATCGCCCGCGAGCTGAACCCAACACACGCACGCTCACGTGATTCACACGCATTCTCTCACACAACTAGACATGAACACATTAGAATCTCGTGGTGCGAGTGGACTCGAACCTGACCTCTCACATTGGTGGCAGAGTCTCTCTAAATACTAGACCACCGACCGCCCCACTAGCCGCATTACTAAAATACAAAGGTGTATATACGTATACATGCTCATTGGAACTCCTTATTACTCCAAACATATGGCTCTTCGTGAAAGCAGAGAGGTCGAGCACAAAGTGACGCAAGCGGATTTGTGTGAACTGGCCCTCTGGCCTACACAGAAAGTAGAGTAGCATTACTCCAGTGAGGCCTGAGCGGAAAGGAGACATTCAATTTTTTAACTCCTGTCACGTGGCGTGCGGTCTGTGCATGATAATTTTTGTTTGTAGATTGAAGCGTTTTGGGGGTTACTATGATGCCTGAGGCTAAGAGGGAATATATAGGCATCTTGAGGCCTCGTGCAATTGTGTCCTTTGGCCACACACACACACACACACACACACACACACACACACATCTCCTCTCATCTCTCTCCTCTCTCTCTCTCTCTCTGGCCGGTTTTCTGTACTGATGGCTGACAGTTGTCCGCAGTTTCATATGTGGCGAAAAACGTTGCCTGTTGTGTTCATGAAAATATGCAAGTGTTTTGCTGAATTCATGTAACAGGCAATGACACACACACACACACACACACACACACACACACACACACACACACACACACACACACACACACACACACACGCGCGCACGCACGCACGCACACACACACACACACACACACACACACACACCACACACACACACACACACACACACACACACACTGACACCAAATCGCTCGCCATGTATAGCAAGCGTGACATAATGTACAGCTTACTGTGCAGCTTATTGTCACACAGCTCGCTTCATCTATGACGTCACCACCATATAGTCTCAGCCACAGTTGCGAACACTGACAAAACAGCACCATTTACCTCCCGGTGTCATTTTCCATGTATATGGCAATACAGATATCTAAGCTGCAATGAAATCTGTTAACAGCGCTCTAAAGATGTACAACTAAACTGACGATAATCAAAGATTGTAAGATTTTAGTCCCGTTTGGGGTATGGAGGAATATCCAAACAAATATAACGAAAGTGATAACAAAGTACAACAACATGTCTTACTTGGCTTACGTTTTTAGGAAACTACTTTGCGGTCAAATACTGCTTCGATCGGTGACACCCGTGAAAACAACTGCTTGCTCCGTGTGCCTCGTGCGGCAGCGAGATTTTAGGCTACTTACGAGTCAAACACCCAGTGCACGGATATTTCCTGATCGACCTACTAATCGACTTAGTAACAATGGCACAGTTTAGACGAAGGTCGAAATCGGCGCCTGCAGTGTGGGTTTTATTATAACTCCGTGCTCTGTCTGCATTCAAAATTTTGCACGCGTTCTTTATATTTATCGGATTAGATAAACTTTTTTTTTTTTAACCGTATTGATTCATTCAGAAATTTTTAGACTATACATTTCTTTTTCAGAATCGGTTTAACATTATATCATTTTAGCTTTTGGAGAAGAGAGTATGAGTTAAAGTGCCAAGGTTCTCCCGTAGGTCAACAAAAGCTCGCATTAAGCAGTTTACGGCACCTGTTGTGACATAACACACATATGTTAATGATAGTAATAAAAGTAATAACGAACTTTCTACCTTCCACCTCGTTGGCCCCCATTCATGTCCATTTGCTATGTAGTGAGAGCATTAACATACATGTTCGCATTTTCTCACTGCAGCTCTTGAGCGTCATTCCACCTGCCTTAACTTTAGTTGCCATTTATATGCGATTGTATGATTGTATAGTGGCTACACTTACGCTTGTCATGTATCTCTCTCTGGCACTGGTCCTTCCTACCTTTCTGAAACTCCTTCATTGTTACACCCCTTCCAGGCAGTTACGTAGCTCCTCTGACACTAAAGTTCTGAGCACCCCCCTCCGTAAGAAACTAAAACATATGGTCAGAGATCCTTTTCCTTTCAGGCTCCAGCTCTTTGGAATCAACTTCCTAAACCGCTTAGACACACAGAGTCCAGTGCCAGCTTCAAACGCTGCCTCAAAACCCACTTATTTAAAACTGATTACTGATTTACTCTGCCCTTCCACACCGTGTCAGTCTGCTTGTTGTGAGTTATTGTTTAACTTTGAATGTTCCCTGTGAGTCTGTGTATGAAAGTGGTGTATGTATTTATGATGTACGGCGCTTAGAGCCTGTTTTAATTCATGTATAGGCGCCTTATAAGTCGTCATTATTATTGTTATTATTAGAAGCCTTTGGTAGGTCTCTGTCTGCCTGCCTGCCCGCCTGTCTGTCTTTGTCTCTATCTCGCTTTCCGGAATTTGGGAATTGGAGGGAAGGGGGTAGATGGCCGGGAGAGAGGGGGATGCAGGTCAGTGTGTGTGGAAAGTTATTCTATTGCGAAGGAGTTATAGGTGGTGTAGGGGGGAGTTGACGACGACGACGATGACGACGACGATGACGACGACAACGATGACGACGACAATGACGACGACGACGACGATGATGACGGGGACAATGACGACGACGACGAGGATGATGATGATGATGATTTTATTGTTGCATGTGAACTACCACTACCGTTGGAAAAGAAAGCGCTTTTTTTTTTTTTTTTGGGGGGGGGGTGGAAATTTTATTCATTTATTTATTTTGCTGCCCCATCTCTTAGCCAGCGTCAGCGGTACTCCCATTTCATGGGTGGAACCCACAGAGGGCTCAGAAGCTGAAATGCCGTTGAGTCCCGGCATGACGGTGGACCGACACCACCACCACCAACATCAATGACAACATGAACAACCTGTGCAACATGAACAAGTCAGTGAGAGCCTGTGCAAAAGCTCTCTCTCTCTCTCTCTCTCTCTCCAATCAGCCTAACGGCAGATATACAAATTGACTATTCCTGGTTAACTACCACTACCGTGGAAAAGAGAAGTTTTTATTTTTATTTATTTATTTGTTTATTTATTTATTTTGCTGCCTCAACTCTTCGTCGGCTCTCTCTCTCCGCCTCCTCCCCCCACTCCACCTCGACCAGGCTCCCAGTCTCCCAGGCCGGAGTGTTGGCAGGAGGAATGTCCCTCTGTCTCTTTATCACTCGGCGGTTTCTTTAATCTGATCAGGTAAGAGGCATCGCTGTCATTTAGTGGCAAATCGACACCACTCCGCGACACCAGTCTCGGCTGGCCCACACTCAGCTTGCAACGCCCTCAAACGGGCGTAAGGGCCGTAACTGTGAGTCGTAAAAAACCTTGTGACGGAGAGGCGCAGATCTGGTTTCAGAGACGGGCGTGATGATAGTGTGCGGGACGAGTTTCATGCTGTATAGAAACTCTAGACAGCAGACAGTCGCTTAATCATTCGTCGGGGCATTTTAGTTTTGATACTTGAAAACAGGAACAGAGATTTTTAGCCAGGGAATTTAGGATAATAATTATTATTAAAAAAAAGGAAACAACGTTGTTGTTTATTGAGTCTGTCAGTTTGCGAACACACCAACACACGAAGACACTGCCAATAATAATAATGATAATAATAATTATCAGCCACTTGGAAGAAGGGCTTGTTGGTGCTTTATGGTTTAACTTTTTTTCTCTCACCAACTGAGAAGACGATTTCAACCACATGGGCCAAACAAAAACCAACACAAAAACAAAAAAGGTGTGCATAAAATAATTAAAATGTTTTCCTTTCGGCACTCGAGCCCGCATCCTTTCTCTCCAGTGGCAGCTGACATTGTTTTTATGTTTAAATGAAATGACAGATAATAAGTTAAGTCAACTTACAGCAAAACACAACAAAATAACTAAATAAAACAAAGGTAAGTCACTCTTAATTTCTACCATGTACTAACAACAACTACTACTACTACTAATAATACTACCACCACCACCATTGCTACTACTACTACTTCTACTTTTACCGTGACTTCTTCTATTACCACTGCTGCTGCTGCTACTACTACTACTACCACCACTACTACTATTACTACTACTGCTGCTACTACTACTACTGCCACCACTACTACTATTACTACTACTGCTGCTACTACTACTACTACCATGACTTCTTCTATTACTACTGCTGCTGCTGCCGCTGCTACTACTACATGTACTACCACTACTACTACTACTACTTTTACCGTGACTTCTTCTATTACCACTGCTGGTGCCACTACTACCACTACTACTGCTACTGCTGCTGCTGCCAGTACTAATACCGCTACTACTACTGCTACTACTTCTTCTTTTACCGTGACTTCTTCTATTACCACTGCTCCTGCTGCTGCTACTACTACTACTACTACTTTTACCGTGACTTCTTCTATTACCACTGCTCCTGCTACTACCACCACTACTGCTACTACTGCTACTACTCCTACTACTACCGTGACTTCTTCTATTACCACTGCTGCTGCTGCTACTACTACTACTACTACTTTTACCGTGACTTCTTCTATTACCACTGCTCCTGCTACTACCACCACTACTGCTACTACTGCTGCTACTCCTACTACTACCGTGACTTCTTCTATTACCACTGCTGCTGCTGCTACTACTACTACTACTACTGCCACTACCACTACTACTACTACTACTACGTTTACCGTGACTTCTTCTATTACTACTGCTACTGCTGCTGCTACTACAATTGCTACTGCTGCTGCTGCTATCACCACCACCACTACCACTACTACTACTACTACGTTTGCGTCTTTTACCACTATTACTTTTATTACCACTGCCGCTGCTACTACTACTACTGCTGCTGTTGCTGCTGTTTCTGATTTTGCTGTTTAAATTTGAAATGGGACGTTAGGTAATTTCAAAGTGATACGAAACAGTAATGCTTTTGCAGCGTCATGTCATGCCAACTATAGGTGGTACTGTTACTAACTGTATTGTGTTAACATTAAGGGGTATTCCCAGGCAGAGGAACCACACTTTTTATTTTCATTTTATTGACAGCACCTGTCCGTCTTTCAAGGGTTAAACGCAAAGCCTAGATGTAATCGCTTTGTGTTTTGCGTCTTTTTTATTGGCTGCTCATAAACCAGAAAATTTGCTCCTGAGCTGATTTTTACGGTTATAAAGCCCGACTAAATACCGTTTTCAAGATGGCTGCAAAGTTTTGTTGCCTAGATTATCCAAACAAGACAGGGGCAGTGAACTCCGTCGAGCTCGAGCAAAGCAAACAAGTGGAGTAATAACATTTTCAAGAACGGCTACTCTTGACTGATTCAGACGATACTGCAAGAGAGGCCGTGCCTGAACGTGGCGGGGTCCAGTGGTTTGAATAAAATATTTGTGTCATTAGGGACGAAAAGCAGTATTCGAGCATCATTGAAAGGGCCCAGAAGTTGCTACAAACAGACAAAGTATTATTTTCTTCTTCTTCTTCTCAGTACATTTATCTGAAAAGTATCCATGATTATTTACTCTGCAAAACGAAAATGATGCGTTCAGGAAATTTGTGAAAGCGGCTCAAGGCAGGACATGTGTCCAGAGGCTGAAATCGAGAATAATGTTTAATATTATTTTGGAAAACCTTTTGTTGAGTCAAGTTTGTCCAGAAATATGCAGCCGCTTGCACCTGTTTTTGAAGATAGATTTTGTAAATCACCAACCTCATTAAAAAACAAGAGAGCAGGTTGGTTGATGACTTTATTTGGGAGGCCACAGGCCCATATTAAAATGGGTGAGTTACAAATGACAAGTATTGCATAATGTATATGTCAGATACGGGTCTATATCAAAATACCGTAGATTCAAAGTAAATAACAGTCATTTAGAGCATACTTTAGTCAAATGCAAAGATGGAGAGAGAGAGAGAGAGGAGAAGAAGAAGAAGATTTAATCAGTTGTCCCTGATTTCTTCACCTCTATTCCTAACCCTCCGGTTTTCCTCCAAAAACATTTCATCGGACAAGCATTCAACACGGCCTTTATTGGTATTCTTTTCTCTCTTTTTTTATCTCTCACAGTAATTTTAGATGCCTTTCTTCTTCTTTTTCTTCGTCTTCATTTTCTTTTCCTTGCCATAGACACTCGCAAGCTGCCACGCAAAACACACGTCGTATAAATCAGACTGTGGGATCAAAGAAGAGACTGCACATAAATGGTTTATCTTTTTCGCACTCCATGTCCACAAGATGGGTTGTAAATTTTGCCGTTCGTCAGATGTGGGCATGTGACGACCCTCTCCAAGACGGCACGCGGTTCAATACTTCACTGAGAAGTTGGAGAAGGGCCACGTGGAGCGGTGGCTCATTGCGCGGACGTAACACGCTTGCTGTTGGCGTCGCTGGTTCGATTCTGTTTCGGGGTAGGGGATTTTCCTTTTCTCGGGTAGAGTCATTTCACATGCAGACTCTTTCCTTTTTCTTAAAATTCAAGTCCAGGTGTTGAAGAAGGACTCCGTGGTGCAGTGGCCTATTGCGCATAATTATGTAAATCTCATACTGTTGATGTTGTTCCTTCGATCCAGTTTTGGGGTGGGTGAGGTGTTTTTTTGTGTTATTTTTCTGTTTGCTGGGGTGGAGTCAGTTCATGTGCAGACGCAGTAATATAAAAATCAATTGTCTGTCACTGGCAAAATTGCGCAGATATAAAACGTATGCAGTTCTTGTGTTTGGTTTGATCCTACTTTACTTCGGCGGTGAGGTCAGTTCACGCGCAGACTCAGTAATGTTTTTTGTAGTTCATGTCAAGGGCCCGAATGTAAAAGTCGAGGTTAATTTAACCCACGGCTACGGGCCTAACCCAGACTAGGACAAAAGAAACCAAAAAACAAAATTATAATAAAAAGGAGGCGAAGAAAGGAAGAAAAAAATCCTTTTATAACGGCATAGGCATATTGCTGGGATATACCCGCTTCCTGATTAAAAAAAAAAAAAAAAAAAAAAATTAACCCTAGAGCTAGTTTAGTTCGAGGTTAGGCTCTAGCCCGGGGCTAAAATCCCTAACCTCGACTTCTACATTCGGAACCAGGAGTTGAAGCAGGACTCAAGTGCCGTGGGGGTATTTCCAAGATGTAAAACGCAATCAGTTAGTGTCGTTGGTTCGATTCTGTTCTGGCTACACAGAACAGATACGGATTTCAAAGAAACTACTATATGTATTCCTACTGAACATTACGCAAAGCATTACACCCTAGAAATGCTTTAAAATCCCCCCCCCCCAAAAAAAAATAAAAAAATAAAAAAATAAAAAAATAAATAAATAAATAAATAAAAAATCACAAAATCCAGCAGCCAAAGACTGATGTGTAGGATGAATTTAAACAAATTCCAATGTTCCACTATTTTGCAATGCTAGCAGCGACCACCTACCCCCCTCCCCCCCCCCCTCATTCCCCTGTCGTCTGCTAGCTCTTGTGCCAGCCGCGCATGAATACAAATAGTCCACTTGCCGGGCTCATTTTTCACTGTTTTCGCTATTTCCTGGCGAGAAACTGATTCACGAATCTAAGAAAAAGCCCCAGATTGCCAAATTTTACCCTGCACACCAATTTAAAAAGGGGCAAAAATTCTGTACTTATATTTTGCGGAATTTTTTACTATTGACCCGCGAAGCTATTAGTGTTGTGTAACTTGTAAAAAGGGTGGGGTAGGTGTTTTTCCCCTTTTCTTGGGCGGACTCAGTTCATGTGCGAACTCGGTGTTATCAAGTGTGTAACAAAGTGAGTCTATAATATAGCCCAACATCGTCTGTAGTCTGTCTGTCTGTCTGTCGTCTGTCAATCTGTCTGTCTGTCTGTCTGTGACAAACTTGAACATTAGTTTTCTCATTACTTATACATAGTAGAAACATCAAACTTGACTACAATATTGTTCCAAAGCATTGCAGTGCGTGCTGCTGTTCTATGGTTCACAAGACTTGGATTTTCTCTGTTCTGTACCTAGTCACTTGATGTACAGACTCACTCGCATTTCATACTCAGGGTCTGGGTATACTGTGTAATGTGCAGCAGTTCTTTCTTGCGCGCACTAAAAAATAAAAAAAAAAAAAGAGAGAGAGAGTTAGTTAGTTAGTTAGTTAGGGCTTAACGTCGCGCAAGCAACAAAGACTATTGAGAGAGAGAGAGAGGGAGAGAGAGAGAGAGAGAGAAGTCGAAAGTTCCACATTGGCACGACGGCCTTAATCACCAGGTGGGTGGATGAGTGTTTAGGAGTTTAACGTCCTTTTCCACCACGTACGGGTGATATCAAAGACGGGGCAACGATGAAAAAGCCAGCGGAAATATTTGGCTCCAGCCTGGACACGAACACAAACACGACGCGAGCATTAGAAGTCCAACGCTCTACCATTCGGCCACCCAGGCTCTACTCATCACCAGGTGAGATGTAGTTGAGCAAACAGACAAACAGTGAAAGAGGTACAAAGATATTCGGGAAAGATCTAAATTGCTAGTATGGGACAGAATTTTTCAGCCGCTCATCAAAGTTCTCCTCAGTTCAAAACATTTATACAAAAACCATGGTAATTGTCTGATATTTGAAGCTTTCTGACATGTAGTAACGTGGCATGTACAGGTTCCCAAAGTGAGGTGCAACAGTTTTAGATGTATTTGGGCGTATGTCCTTATACATCGGGCAGTGGAACAGAATGTGGTTTTCGTCTTCAGCTGTCCAAGAGAGAGAGAGAGAGAGAGAGAGATCAGGTGAGTAACGTGATTTATGTCACGTCGTTTTATGCAAATTTAGTTGATCCAAACGTATAATTACCCGCCTATAAGCTGAGATTGTTATCTATGGATCTGGCGCGGCGGAGGTCCTAGAAATGAGATACGGTCATCTAACACACTCGGCTTTGATTCGCACAGCGATTAATGCTAGCAGTTTAGACGATGTTGAGATGGGATATTGTACGTTCCACGTGATTCATCACGCTTATCCCTTGTGTCTTGGTATTTTGTTTTTATCACACACACACACACACACACACACACACACACACACACACACACACACACACACACACACACACACACACAGAGACATACCCATAGGGGTTAAACACGTGAGCGCTCACACACACACACACACACACACACACACACACACACACACACACACACACACACACACACACACACACACACACACACACAGAGACATACCCATAGGGGTTAAACACGTGAGCGCTCACACACACACACACACACACACACACACACACACACACACACACACACACACACACACACACACACACACACACAGAGACATACCCATAGGGGTTAAACACGTGAGCGCTCACACACACACACACACACACACACACACACACACACACACACACACACACACACACACACAGAGTGCCACGTCATTTCAGCGCCAACATTTCAGCGCCACCAATTCAGCGCGACGACTTTTCAGCGCCGTACATTTCAGCGCCGTACATTTCAGCGCCATACAGCGCCTCCCCCTCCGAGTGAATAACCGGGGGCTTGGTGGGGGCGAGGGGGTGGCTGTTAGCGGCGTCCTTTTGATTGCTTTGCAATCAGTACGAGGTCTGTAGGAAGCAGTCAGCTTTGTGTTTGTAAACCGATCAACTTCCAAGGTGTACGACCCATTTGGATTTTAGTGATTTTAATGGACACCATGGGTTTTAGATAATTTGTCATTAAAGTTTAACTTGTTAAAAAAAAAATGTGATTAGCTAGTTTATGTGTTTAGCTAGTTCTCTCTCTCTCTCTCTCTCTCTCTCTCTCTCTCTCTCTCTCTCTAATCGTTTGGCGCTGAAATGTACGGCGCTGAAATGTACGGCGCTGAAAAGTCGTCGCGCTGAATTGGTGGCGCTGAAATGTTGGCGCTGAAATGGTGGCGCTGAAGTGTCATGGAACCCACACACACACACACACACACACACGTTAACTTGTAAAAGGGCCCATGTGGTGATCAAATCCACGTGTTTCGGTTCCTTTCCCATAATTATGACAGTACATATTCCTCGTCCATTGCACTTGTACGAGTTTGATCTTACCACTAAACCAAAACTCACAGATTTTGGATGGGGATCATCTCAGTGACAGAATGCGTCTCATTGTTTTCTGTTTTCTTTATTTCTAATGGAAATAGCCAAAATAGACTGTGGAGTGCATGATTGTATACTTAACCGCAAGACGTCCCCATTTGCTTTTCAAAAAGTCGTCCACACATTAAACCCACCTATTTCAACTGATGTGTCTTTGTATTGTGTGATGTGTAATTTTTTTTTTTTATTTTTTTTTTTGCTGCCCCAACTCTTTGCCAGCTGCAGTGGTGTTCCTCCCAGGTCATGGGTGGAACCCACGGAGGACTCGGAAGCTGGGACAATTTTTATTATGCGTGATGATGGAGATGAGGATGATAGTAAGATGATGCTATGGAGGTCCATGTGATGTGTAATATGTATTGATTGACGTGTTGGTCTGTATAGTGTGAATGTGTAAGAGTGACGTGTGTTAGCGCAATGAGTCACTGTGTCTGAGAAGTGCGCTACATAAATGAAATTTATTATTTATTACTAAAGACTCATAACGTTTGTCAGGCGTACAACACCGTTGTGGAAAACGTTTCATCCAATGTGTTCAATCCGTGCGATCAGAATCAGTCACTTGGGACACACGGATTATAGCGTCTGAAACAATTGTAGTAAATCGGGTTGGCGTAGCTATGTTGATATGCGTGCGTACAAGCATACCGCATACTGAGCAGACGAAGTTGTAAATATTTTGATTGCTGACGTAAGACCAGGGCCCGTATGTAAAAGTCAAGGTTAATTTAACTCACGGCTACGGGCCTAACCCAGACTAGGACAAAAGAAACTCCAAGACAAAATTAAATAAAAAAGGAAGCGAAGAAAGAAAGACAACAATCCTTCCATAACGGCATAGGCACCTTGCTGGAATGGACCCGCTTTCTGGTTTATACAACAACAACAACAGAAAATTTAACCCTAGAGCTAATTTAGTTCGAGGTTAGACTCAGCAATTTAATTTTACGGCCTTTTTTCTTTGAGGGCTGAACATTTCCAAAGCAGAGGAGGAGGAAGCCGGAGTACCCGTAGAGAACCCCCCGACGGTCGTCCCGAATGAACGGTGCCACGTACGAGAAAGAAAACTTCTTCGCCCCGAGTGGGATCGAGTCCTGATCTCTCTCACTGGTGACTAAGTCTTTACCACTACACCACCAATCGACCGCACCGACATCAGCGACTTTAAAGAGATGTAGAATGTAGTTGTAACTCACACTTATTCGTTTTATGGGTTTAGGCTGGTCAGTGGTCAGCGATATTTCTACACGATTGCTGATATGTCCCGCTGAAGCCTGTTTGTGTTGTGTATCATCTGTCATGGACGTTTGTCAGATAAACTACACACGTGGCAGTTTCGCAGACCTGTGAGGATTAGCTTCGCGTGAATATCGAGTTTGATCACCGTGACAGATGCTGAGGCAATTATGTTTCTGTTGGCATTTTGGCCGCTAGACGAAATTGAAACAATAGTAGGTCTCTTTGTCTCTGACTCTTGTCTGTTTGCTTGTCTCTGTCCGCATCTCCCCGGCCCCATGGGCTCGCCTTCACGCGGCGGGGCTGATTTCGCCAAGCTTGCCCACCCCTTTTGCTCTTTCTTCACTCTTATTTCTGCCTCCCTCGGTCCATTCACCTGTCTTTTGTTCTCTTAAAATCTCCTCCGGGGGGAGGTCAGTAAGCGGGTGTCTGCTGACCCTTGGTCCAGTGAGACATCTGAGGGTCATTTCTGAAGGCCGACTTCACTGGATTCCCCCCACCTGGTCTTCAGCCTGGCGGGCTTTGTTCGCAGCGCCCTGCTGGTGCTGCTGAACACCTGTCATGTTGAAGACCTTCACAACGCACCCCTCTCTGGTGCGTTGTTTTCCCAAACCGCCTCACGGCGGGGAGGTTCCGTGTTGGAGCGGTCTGTTCTCCAACTGCCTCCCAGGCATGTTGTCTTCATTGGCAACTAAGGAATTTTCCTTCCTACCTCTCTGTCTATCCCTCACCAGCCCATTCACCTGTATCTTTCTCTTTAAAACCTCCCGAATTTAGCCGCTCTGTCCTTCCTCTCTTCTCTCAGCTGATTTCTAAGTTCGGCCCTTTCATCTATATTTCTTCTTTTTAACTCCTCACTCACGTCTGCACTACCAGTGGCTAGGAATAAGTGATGTTGGGCATATGCTGCGAACTGGTTTATTGCGCCTAGGAGATGATAAGTTGCAATATTTGCTGTATATGCGCTTAGTATTTATCTTTGTTTTACCTAGTTGTAATTGTCATTTGTTTTCTACGCTTTTTTGTAACCGGGAGTTCGAGAAATTAGCATGAAGGTGCAGCGTCTCCTGCATGTCCTAGGTTTATATTGCCCCGTAGACCAGTTTGCATCCTTTGTCCACCGTTACATTTTTTTTTTCATGTAGTGCAGGCACACTCAGCCGCGAATTAGTCTTTGTGGCTTGCGCGGCTTTAAGCCCTAAAAACTCACTCACTCACTCACCCGCATCTCCCCCTCCCCCCACCTCTCTCTCTCCCTCTCCCCCCCCCCTCTCTCTCTTTTGTAGTTTGGATGTTTGATTTTTGCTTCTAGCAACGGCAAGTTCGAAAATTGGTCCAGATCAACTTCTACCGTTGTCAAATAAAGGTATATTTCATATTTTCTCTCTCTCTCTCTCTCTCTCTCTCTCTCTCTCTCTCTCTCTCTCTCTCTCTCTCTCTCTGTGCAGTGTTTAGGGCTCCTTTACAAGCAAGACTGTATCCACAAATAACATTTGGTTCCTTGTTCTGCTCAGTATCCAAGATGTAAAAAAAAAAACTGATTTTTTCATGTGTGTGTGTGTGTGTGTGTGTGTGTGTGTGTGTGTGTGTGTGTGTGTGTGTGTGTGTGTGTGTGTGCGCGCGCGCCCATTGTGTGTGTGTGTGTGTGTGTGTGTGTGTGTGTGTGTGTGTGTGTGTGTGTGTGTGCACCCAATGTGTGTGTTTGCACCCAGTGTGTGTGTGTGTGTGTGTGTGTGTGTGTGTGTGTGTGTGTGTGTGTGTGTGTGTGTGTGTGTCACGGGTGTGTGTGTGTGTGTGTGTGTGTGCGTGTGTCACGGGTGTGTGTGTGTGTGTGTGTGTGTGTGTGTGTGTGTGTGTGTGTGTGTGTGTGTGTGTGTTCATAATAACCCCCGCAGTATCATACACACACATTTTGTCAGTTTCAGTCGCGAAATGATTCTTAACATCTGCGAGCCATATTTCACAGACGATTTTTTTTTCCTCTCTTCTTTTGGTCGACAATTTCTATTGCCGATCCCTCCAGGCATTCAACCACCCACCGTCTCTAGTCTGCCTATATCAACGTTTATGCCAAAGAACCACCACATAAATATTCGCTCTAGGAGAAGCAGATTTCGTTCTTAGTATTATGTACTGGGTGGCGCGAATGTGATCCGCTCTTCCTTCTACCTCCCTCCGGGTTTTTTTTTTTTTTTTTAACCCCTCCGTGCGCTGTTCCTAGCTTCAGCCATAGCCTGCCCCCAGTGTGTTCACGTTAGCTACACGGCGAAATTAAGTCAAGTTTAGTGCCCGACATTCATTTTATGCTGAAGCTATACGATATAGTTTTATGTTGCCTATATGGCGCTCAGGCCTCTCCGTGGTGTAGAGCAAGTTCAGGTTTCTGTTGTACAGTTCGCCCTTACAAAGCACGGACCGACAGGCTTTCCTGTACATGTATCTGCATAACTTGGTCCCTCTAATCCGTGAGAGTGTGTTTCTGGTTCAATTCCGGTATCGGCTCTGCTCCGCAGTGAGAACGTCAGTTTAAGGTAAGTCGACAAGGTTTGCTGTGACTTTCATTCTCCGTGGAAACGGATAGTGTGTTTATCACGTGTTAAACGGGGCTGATTCAGTCTTTGCTAAGGCAGCCATCTTTGCTAAGCGCAGTTTCGCTCGTGAGAGTGCCTGTACGCTCGAAAACCTCTCTCTTGATGACAAGTACAGCTCTTAATGCGATACAATGTCGTTAACACTTTGCGCGAGCGGTCGAACATTCAAATGTTACGATTGCTGTTACACTACCGGAGCGCTCACTTTGCGGGTCGCCGCGTCATTGAGTACGCATATGTTGGCTCAGTGCCAGCATTACAAACGCTGTCACTGTGCAGGTGTCAAAGTGGTGTGATATTAGCAAAGAAATCAGAACCATCTGTGAGCGTACAAATAGTAGCAGTAGCTCCTTTAACTGTTTATATTACTAAACTTCACACGAGCCATTTTAGTATCTTGGCGTGTGCGTGTGTGTGTGTGTGGGGGGGGGGGGGGCATTTTTTTAATATACGTTTTACATATATATCATATAGTCGTTAAGGTCGCTAACCGCATATTTAAATTATTTATCTACATGCAGTTTCCTATGTATTTAGTTCTTAAGGTATATGATGTGCTGATGACTTTTAATCATACATGTGTGTGTGTGTGTGTGTGTGTGTGTGTGTGTGTGTGTGTGTGTGTGTGTGTGTGTGTGTGTGTGTTGGGGGGGGGGATCTTATAATTAAGTATTTAGTCGTTGAGATCTGTGATGTGTGTTTAGTGCCGCTCAGTGTTGAATAACAAATTGCCCAAATTGGGATAATAAATGAAATTGAAATTGAAATCTTTGGGAGTCTGTAAGGCATTCATCTTGTACAGAATCTCATTTAACCTACACACACTTTTAATATATATTTACATCATTTTTTTAGGCTGGCACTTGTTATGTTTTAAAGGACCAGGCAGGATGGGACTATGTTAGCCGCGAAATAGTCTTTGTTGCTTGCGCGGCGTTAAGCCCTAACTAACTAACTAACTAACTAACTTGTCTTTTGGAACAGTTGTACTTCCACGCTCGAAATATTCTATGATCAGCACAGCTCTGAATGCAGTACGGCACCGTCTGCAGGCCGCGCGGACGAAAATTCAAATTCCTCCACTCAGCGGTCGCTAGTGACATCAGCTGACTCCTTGATGGTTGCGTCGCCTGAAGCCTTGTTGGCTCGGTGCCAATCTGTGGGTTGCGTCCAATGGGCAGGTGTCTAAGTGGAATGATGTTAGACCACCAAAATGATTCAGAACGATTTGTAAACACAGATGCATAAGATGGGCATTTAAGCGGGCGAAGCGGGCGTATTTTTGTTTTTAGCCATCCAGGCAGATGGTGTTCTATTATTTTGCGGTGCTGTCAGTGTGCTGAAGTGTCTGTCTGTGCGTCTCAGTGTAAATGTTTGAAGCTTGGGTACGTTTCGTTACGCAAAAGGTCCCTGAGTCTTCCGTGGTTGTTGGGTTAATAGCAGTATAGTGCTTTGTTTCGTAACCGAGACAGATAAAAATGTTTCCAAAGGACTTTGAGTGATGATGCTCTTTTCAAATCAATTTGACGTGCCCCCCCCCCCCCCGTCCCCCGCTATCATTTGTGTGGAGTCCAGAAAGTACCAACACACACACACACACACACACACACACACACACACACACACACACACACACACACACACACAGAGTCCGACTTCGACTTTTTTTATTTGTTAGGCCTTGACCCATGACAAAGCGATTTGTACCACAGTCAGTCAAATCTGACGAATCTTATAAGTTGAGAGAGAGAGAGAGAGAGAGAGAGAGAGAGAGAGAGAGAGAGAGAGAGAGAAATATTCCCTCAAACAAAGACTACCTGATATCAAGAAAAACGACGATACATAGCACACACACACACACACACACACACACACACACACACACACACACACACACACACACACACACACACACACACCCTGCAGGACAAAACAAAATAGTTTTCAGAACTTTACAGGACATGCATTTGAAACATGCTAGCGGCGAGTTTTTCAAACAGGGCGTGCTTCACCATTCAGTGACAGCGAGGTATGCAGCGGTTCCCTCCACCTCACACGGTTGACTAAACTACACCTCTAATTGTATTTAATTCCTTGGACGGGTTAGGTCTACATTTTTATTTTACCTTCTAAACGTGTTCTCTTGCAACCCGGACGCAAAAGTCAGCTCGTGTCAGACATGCGCAGCGCCACCAGGGGAGACAACCTGAGGACAAGAACACAGTGTTTGCCCTTGTCAAGCCTCGTACGCACTTACGACTTCTCACTCGGAACTCGAGACGCGTTCAAAGAGAAGTTATGGTCCTTTAATGACCCACAACGAAGACAACTGCTCTGGAAAACAGAACTGAATTGAGGGATCGAATGAAATAGGGGAATATCACCTACACTTTATGTTTATAGCGGCTGGCTCCAAAACCCGGACATTCGGGTTCGCGGCCAAAATAGGACCCATTATCAAAATAGTCGCAGTACTGAACCCCGTAGTGCAGTGGTTAGCGCTTCGGACCATGGGCCGGGAGACCCGGGTTCGCGTCCTAGCAGAGGCAGGCGGGTTGTTTCCTACCTAGGTCGGATTCTACCCAGAGCGGGTGTGCTGTGGGCCCAATGGGGAGGCTGTTCAGTGTTACACAGCCGAGACTCGCCCACTTTCAGGGTGCTTCCCTTGGTATGACACATCTTATGATGTGGATGATTACACGGCTAGCACCGCAGGTGCCGTAGTTCTCTGGACTGGTTAACACCGGGATATTTATGGAAGGAACGGAGGAAAGCGGCCATGGCCCACAGTCCCAGAACACACGGACCTCCATAGCATCATCATACCATCATCCTCATCTCCATCATCATGCATACCTTTGAGGGGGGGGGGGGGCACTGGAGCTGGTGACAGGTTGGGACTGCAAAAGAAAAAATAATAAACAAAAAAAATAAACAAAATAGTCGCAGCGAAAAGAGACTAACAACTTTGGAGGTTTGTCTGATTAATCATAAACTAATAGGTTAGTAGGATATGCATGAACAGAGACCAAGGCGAGTTTACGACTGTAAGCGGTAATAGTCGGGGGGTGTCTCCGGGTACTCCGGCTTCCTCACCCTCTGCTCTTGAAATGTTCAGCACACAAAATTCGAAAATAAATGCAATTATGAAATTCCGAAACTTAAATTGCTGAGCAGGCCCTTTGCAACACGTGATTGTTCTGTGTCCAGTGTGTGTGAGAATGCGTGTGATTCACGTGAGCGTGCTCGCGGCTCTTTCAGCCAAATGTTTGGAATAAAGCGCCTACATAAATGCAATTATTATTATTATTATTATTATTGTTATTATCATTATTATTATTATTATTATTATTCTATTTGAGAAATAGTATACGGACAAAAAAAAATGTGAATTAAAAAAGTATGTTTGCGGTGTCGGGCAGCTATTTGGAGGAGAACAAGAAAGAGAGCTAGCTTGATTTTGTAGTGTGTTTGAATTTCTTGGAGCGAGTGGGGGAGCCGGGGTGGCCGAATGGTAGAGCGTTTGACTTTCAATGCTTGGGTCTTGAGTTCGAATCCCGGTTGGGGCCAAATATTTGTGCTGGCTTTTTCATCGTTGCCCTGTCTTTAATATCACCCACACGTGGTGGAAAAGGACGTTAAACTCCTAAACACCCACCCACCCTCTTGGCGCTAGTGACTCTGACAGAGCGTCGTCGGCAGTTTTCTATTGGTGGCTAAGTAAACTTTAGTCATTACCGTAAGTATACTCATGATATATTGAGACAATATAGTAAGACATGCGATTTGGCCTACGGACTCTTAAGACTTCAGATATACACGTATTCCGTTGTATTTTCGTGAAATCAACGAAAAAAAAAGCCAGCACAAATATCTGGCCCCAGCCGGGATTCGAACTCACGACCCGAGCATTGAAATATCAAAACTGTACCATTCGCAAATCGCGGCTCCCCGTGATGAAAAAAAAGGAAAGAAAAACAAAAAGAGAAGTGTTTTAGAAAAAGTGCGTCTTTTGACATGGGCTGTATGGTGTGGCCTACTTTATGGTTACTCGTAATGCAGATAATGATGTCATACAACTGTTTTGAGAACCACTTACCTTTCTCTTAATCTTGACATCTCCGAGACACGCCGGCGGAGAGTTTCACAATGGGCCATTGGCATGTACCTGTACTTTGTTTACAAATTAGAGACCAGACGGCATCCTTCTTCAGACTGTTTCAAGGTGACCACAAAACCAATACGCAAAAATCTGTCCTGTAAACTGTAGGTGACTCATCCGCTGCAAGTATCTCTTGACTTTTCCTGACATCATTGGATCGGGACTAGGTCTCGCTGTTCTCTTTCTTTCTTTCCTTCTTTTTTCTTTCTTTCCTTCTTTTTGCTTTCTTTCCTTCTTTCTTTCCTTCCTTCTTTCTTTCCTTCTTTCTTTCCTTCTTTCTTTCTTTCTTTCTTTCTTTCTTTCTTTCTTTCCTTCTTTCTTTCCTTCTTTCTTTCCTTCTTTTTTCTTTCTTTCCTGCTTTCTTTCCTTCCTTCTTTCTTTCCTTCTTTCTTTCTTTCTTTCTTTCCTTCTTTCCTCCCTTCTTTCTTTGCTTCTTTCTTTCTTTCTTTACTTCTTTCCTTCTTTTTTCTTTCTTTTTTCTTTCTTTCTCTACTTTCTTTCTTTCCTTCCTTCCTTCCTTCCTTCCTTCCTTCCTTCCTTCCTTCCTTCCTTCTTTCTTTCTTTCTTTCTTTCTTTCCTTCTTTCCTTCTTTCTCTACTTTCTTTCTTTCTCTACTTTCTTTCCTTCCTTCCTTCCTTCCTTCCTTCCTTCCTTCCTTCTTTCTTTCCTTCCTTTCTTTCTTTCTTTCCTTCCTTCCTTCCTTCCTTCCTTCCTTCTTTCTTTCTTTCTTTCTTTCTTTCCTTCCTTCCTTCCTTCCTTCCTTCCTTCCTTCCTTCTTTCTTTCTTTCTTTCATTCCTTCTTTTTTCTTTCTTTCTTTCTTCTTTCTTTTTTGAGGAATGGGGATGCGTGT